>SKCR01049532.1:0-112021 GCA_019454045.1 Zanthoxylum bungeanum | reverse complement strand
ACCCATGACGTAACACTCTCAAGGCATGATGACAAGACTTGATTCTAAGATAAAATATGGTTTATAATATGAAACTTATGTAACCGAACACCAAACCAACTAAGCCCATGGTTAGAACCAACCCAAACTCTTGGTGGCTTAGATATAATTTAAACCCTACATGAATCTTGAAAATCATGTGATGTAAGAATCATGAGTAACATACTTGTGTTATATATGAGATCATATGAGCGTCGTGTCATAATAAAATATGTTTAGATTGTAGCTATAAACGTAGACTATAACTACATATGTGAACTATAATTTTGCATAACATGAATAAAACATAAAGCATATTCTTGAATCTTCTAACCTAAAACATGCACATGTATTCGAGATTTAATTCACCTTCAAAAGCTATCCATAACTCATCATCCTAAAACATGTACTGAGAACATAAGCTTGTATATTAAACATAAGGATTAACTTGAAGTTACTACCTAATTCATGAGTTTAATTACATAACATAGTTATAATATATATCTTCAATAAATCATGAATCTTCAATACACAACCTACATAATCTAATTATTCATACATTATATTTTTTTATAAGTATCATCATTATTAATACATTTAAAAATTACAACCTAATTTGTTAGTGTACAACATGTACTCGAATTCAAACAAAGATCATATACACATATCGCAATTGTGAAGCATACACGTAAATTTTATTCGTAAAACATATACATAAACCCTATATCTATAACACATAGTTAATCATGTTTATAGATTCTAAACTCAAATATATACTTAAAACATAGCCTAAACCATTTTATAGCCATAGCCTTGAAATTTTTAGCTTAAAGCGTGAGCTTAACACCATGACATAATCATAATACATATCAAGGATCAATCATGAAGTCAATCATTTCCCATGTACAAACTACCTAACCATGTATTATCTATTGTGATCTTATCAACAATGTAAAGTTTTGTTTCTTTCTCATTATTAGCAATTTCTTCCATAACCTTCAATAAATAATTTATTCACAAGCTCAACATAGCACTAGACTCAACATTAAGTTTCAAATGCCAAGCATTGCAACCTCTAACATTCGACATTAAGTGCTTTTTATCATCATTCTTGGGATGCTTAAGACATTACAAAACACATACATTATCATGAACAATCTTTTACCACTTATGAATTTCAATATTAAGACCTCAATCACCAATCAAACACATCCTTAACTCTCGGCCATATCATATTCATTCACCATTTGAGTTTCCAAGAATCTTATAGCGTACACCTCATCATGCCTTCATAACAAACACAACACACACTCTTATTTAACTCTAAACAAAAAGGTACCCCCTCATTTCTCATGATGAAATTCAGCCAAGCTACCCTAATTTATGGGTCGTGATTTTCTTGCAATCCTAAGGTCATTTCCATGAAATACCCATGTCAAAAGCATTTCTAATTAAATTCCCATGCCTAATTTCATCCAATTCATCCATTAAAATCTACCTAAAAGTCAGTTACAAAGTGGGCATTTAGAGAAAACATGCTCACTTCAAAAATAAAAACTAGAAGTCTCATGGATACTTACTTGATAAAAGATTTTGCTTGAAGGAACATCTTCTCACTTATGATTGGCGTGAATGAAGAAATTTTTGTGTTTTTTTTGCCTTCTTGGTCAATTCGTTGATCATGAAGAAAGTTTAGGAGAAGATGAATAGTGGCACAATTATATTGTGGGATATATTTTTTTATGGAATAAATAATAATAACAATTAAGCACGTGTGAAGTTTCAAGTTATTCATGAATTTTACTATTCACCAAAACAAAACATGTATTTTTGACCTAATTATGTTCAAAATTTAGGAAAATGGCTAACATGAAAGTTGTAGATCTTGGTCTAAGATTTCAACCATATAAAGATTATTGAAAACAGACATCGTTAGCTCAAGTTTCTGCCAAAAAACTAAAATTTATTTGTGACTTAGTGAAGCTGAAAAAAAATATTGAAACTGAAAATTTATCCCTGACTCTCTGGACGAAATTTCTAAGATTTCTTACGCACTAACATATTATTATATGCATAACGACATATTGTGCATGATGAATTAACAGCACTAGGTATATCATGAATAACCGGGGTGTTACATTCTCCCTCTTATATAGTATTCGTCTTTGAATCCTAACTTGGACTACGTTTGTCACATGCAATGGGTTTAACTGTCATATGCAATGAATTTCATACACGATTTAGAGAAATTACTTGGAGTCGATGAACTTGCTGCAGTCATTGACGTTTAAAACCTTGCTCTGATACCATCTATGTCACGTCCCAGATTCCCAAGATGCGATCGGTAGGGGACGACGTAGCCATCTCCATTAGCCTCATGACTTAAGCGTGCCTACCATGTAAATATTCATACTGTGATGACTAACACACATACATGCAATCAAACTTGTACATAATACGCATATGTGACTAAACCTGATTGACTAGCTATAAAAATTTCGGCATGATGTATCCTAAAGCGAGATGTAACCTGGATCAATGTCTAGCACCAGACGGAAATCTGTCTATAATATTCATATATTCAACTCAATCCCTCATGCAAATTGGCCTCAAGCCGATATTCCAATCTGAGTATACCTAACATCCAATTTTCTATAATTATGAGTCAATAAACATCACCTTAATATAAGCATCATAACTTAAATTACATCATTATTATATTTTAAAACTTCAGATAATACATGCATTTTACGAGTGAGCCCTAGCACTTTTCCCTAATAACTACAGAAGCTGGTGTCCACCACTACCATGTTCGTCCTCCACATGTCTGAATAAGATGCATGCATAATTGAAAATGGAAGAAGTAAGTGATGTGACGTGACGTCTTAGTGCATAAATATCAAAACATAAGCTACATAATATCATATACGTAATTTAATTATAATATTATATCAAACTTGAAATGTGGGTCGTAACGTAATTCATGTACGTATACCTAAACTGTATCTAGATCCGAAAAACCTATAACATATATGATCAACGAAACATAATAACATGATACAACATAAAACAGAAAACATGTCATTTTATTGACCGTGACATGAACAAATCATAAAGCTGAACTATAGCATGACTTGAAAACGTAAACATGATAACATGAATGTACGATTACATGAAAATTGAAAATGATAACACGACTTATACTAAAAATATATCAAGACATGAAAACCACATTGTGAACTGTAAAACATGACCCCAAAAAATACGTCAACATTATCTGAAATGCATAAACATGGCCTAACATGATTGAAAACATGAAAATGATGCTACAAGCTGTATGAACATGAACTGAAAACTAAAATGCATATTGAAAAACTTAATCATGAGCTTGAAATCACAATCATAAACTGTGGTTAAATACATGAACATAAGCTAAATCTGAACTCCGTAAACCTGTCTGTAAATCTGAATTTCATAAAATCGTAAACATGAACTGAAATCACATATTTAGTGATCGGGATCGGGAAGTCTCCCCCGCATAGTAATACGTACCAGGATTAGGCCGCCGCCCCCTCATACGCTCTCACATGATCTAAAACATAAAATCCACACTAGTATCATAACCTGAGGGCAGGAAAACTACTTAGTAGTATCTGACACCGCGTAAATAAGGAAAAATATACATGAACATGAAAAGCCCAAGGGGCTGATCAATGCCCTATGAGGCAACCGAACACGGGCTCGCTAAATATTAGAGGACGACTCGATATCAGTGGTTTGAAAATACTTCATCCATGTAAATCACTTGTAGGAACATAAAATATTATCATGAAAACATGTTCTGAAAATATAAACGTGAAACGTACCGTGAAAACATAAGTTGAAAACTTAAACATGTGATGCACTCCGTGAACGTGAATTGCAATATTAAAACGTGAAAATGTAAATGTTGATATCAACATAAAAGCTTGGCCATGAAAATCAATAATGTAAACTTTCATTGTAGGCATGACCTAGAGACTATATGCATGTCCTGAGATCTAAAACATAGTGTGCAAACTTAAACAAAAACTATAACTACACACATGGATTTATACTGAGGACTTGATAACATGACTTGAAAATGCAAACATGACCTGTAACTATAACATGAAACCTAACCTGGAAGTATATCATGAACCCAAACTGAAAATCATGTTACAAGAATATAACATGACGGTTTAACTTGGGCTACTCCACTAATGCTACTATTTAGACCCATGACGTGACACTCTCAAGGCATGACGATATGACTTGACTCTAACCTAATATATGGTTCATAATATGAAAATTATGTAACCCTAGACCAAACCACTATAACCCGTGGTTAGAACCAACCAAAACCATTGGTGGCTTGGATATAATTTAAACCCTATATGAATCCTAAAAATCATGTCATGCATGTAACATGAGTGACATACTTGTGTTTTGTATAAGATCATATGAGCATCGTGACATAAAAAAAAACATAGATGCGTAAATTATAACTTCACCTGGGAACTATAACCATGCATAACATGAACTGAACATAAAGCATATTCTTGAATCTTCTAACCTAAAACATGCACATGTAATCCAGATTTAATTCACCTTCATAAGCTATCCATAACTCATTATCATAAAACATGTATTAAGAATATAAGTTTGTATATTAAACATAAGGATTAACTTGAAGTTACTACCTAATTCGTTAGTTTAATTACATAATATAGTTAAAATATATATCATCAATAAATCATGAATCTTAATTACACAACCTACATAATCTAATTATTCAGACAATTTTTTTTTTATAAGTAACATCAATATTAATACTTTTTTTTTTGGAAAAGTTTACAAGTATATTCCAAAAGATGATTTATGTACAATTGTACAAGGAGCATCCCCCAGGAAAGCGAAAAAGTGCACAAAGCAACAAGGTGCCTAAAACATAAACACTGCCAAATACACGGCTAGAGAGCAAAAAAATAATTAAGCAAAACAAGCCAAAAGCCTCAAAACAGAATTAAACCGCCAAAAGAAAGCAAACAAGAGCCCAAAGGGGACCCACATCTAAGCACACAAATCGGAAAAACAGTCCATGAAAACAATCATCAGCCAAGAAGCCAATTTGAAGACAATAGGTCCGACATATATGCATGGAGCCCAAGCCCAATGAAAGCCGAAACCTCCAACATAGCAATCCTATGGGCTACATATCACAACCCAAGAAAAGATCATATTTGAAGAAGATAACCAATGCAACCCACGAAATGCATCACCGGCCGAAACTCAATTAGCCTTTCATCAGGTCCAAATACCAGACCCTCAAGCCCAAACACGCTCCATGAGCTAAAACGCATTTCAAAATTGCCAGGCCCAAATCAAAACCTCCACGCCAGTGAAAACCAAAACCCAGCAGCCCAAACTCAATCCACTAGCGCCAAAAAGGCCCAAGGGACAAAACGGTCTATAAGCAAACAAAAAATGCCCTCCAACACAACAAAAAGAATCTCTTAATCCCACATCGATTAGGGCAATGAAGGCACAACTCAACAAGCAGTAACAACCCTTCCCACATTGATTAGAGCAAAAGCATAACCAGGAAACCATTACCCGAACAAGCAAGCAAGGGCAGTCCCACACCGACTATAAACTTAGTCAGGATGTGAAAACCGACATACCCCTAAGCCACCAGTACACCGGTTGCCGAAAACCAAGCAGCATCAAATGACCCACAATCAAGTTCCACCTTTCAAGGCCCATCCAACTGGTAATTCCGCATGAGTTTCTGTGACAGAAGAATGTTTTCGATAATTTGGCGACCTGGGACAAAAGCCGATTGAGCAGCATGTTAATATTCAGTATGTACTAGAATAAAAACATAGAGCAAATACACAAATCGTAACCGTGAAACATACACGTAAATTTTATTCGTAAAACATATAATAAAACCTATATCTAAAACACTTACTTAATCATGTTTATAGATTCTAAACTCAAACATATACTTGAAACATATTCTTAAAACATAGCCTAAACCATTTTGTAGCAATTGACTTGAAATTTAAATCATAAAACATGAGCTTAATTTGATGACTTACTCATAATACAAATCAAAGATCAATCATGAAGTTAATCGTTTCCTGTGTATAAACTAGCTAACCATTTATTAAATATCTATTGTGATCTTATCATCCATGTAAAGCTTTGTTTCTTTCTTATTATTAGCAACATCTTCCATAACACTCAATTAAGTATTTATTCGCATGGTTAACATATCACTAGACTCAACATTAAGCTTCAAATGCCAAACATTGCAACCCCCAACATTCAGCCTAGAGCACATTTTATCATCATTCTTATTAGGCTTAAGAGATTATAAAACACACACATTATTGTTAGTTCCATTTTTATTGGCAATGTTCGTAACAAAACAATTTCAATTGAGTTGTAATAAGTCTTGAAGATCTCGGAGCAATTAGACAAGTATTTTGACAAATTTTGATGGAGTTATCTGAATGATGTTCAATGTTTTGACTTTTTTAGACGATTTAGAGCTTAAATTGACATGGGGTCTATTTCATTAGATATTACACTCGAAGATGATCGCGTACATATAAAGAACGCATGATTTGGCTAATGGACGAGAAAGTTACAAATATTTTAAGTTGCCCATGAAAACCAGTCCGTGACCCACGTTCGTGTGGTGTTCGTATTGTCATTCGAATGTTTCAAGGAAGAAACTTTGTGTTTGATTTGCGTTTGAAGTTTGTTCGAATGCCCCTGCATAAGTAGGTTATTTTAGACACGTTTTTAAGCCAAAATAACAATAGGAAACCCTTTCATTTGCCCTACCTATATAAACAAACATTGAGCCAACGTCACAGGCATTGAAAATACATTATTTTGAGCCTAACACATTCTTAGTTTTCAATCTTCTTGTTCTCACCTTGAAGACATATTTGCTTTTCTTGTCTTATTTGTTTATGGTGAGATTGATCTTTCTGAAATCATCAACACATCAAAACCCAATTTCCTAAACCTTCAGAGTTCTCAAGGAGGAAGATTGTTAGTCAAATTTCTGACGTGCCCTAAGAGTTTCAGCTCAGAGACTTTAGAGGTTCTGAAGAAACCGTGGGATACGGGCTCGAGGATTTCTTCGAGTTCTCACAGTCTAGAGGTACTAGAGTTGGTGGAGTTGCCACCATATGTCTTTTACTATCATTGTAAGTTTGTCTCTTTATAGTGGATTTGGGCTGGTAGCTGAGATACCCGTAGTGATTTTTTACTCGCACGAGTTTTCCACTTCGTTACCAAAATAACTTGTATGTGATTTTATGTGGTTGATTTATTTTCTGTTTTAATATTCTGTTTTGATTTATTGTTATTAGAATTAAGGTTGCTTGTTGAGAATCTATAGACATATTAATTAGGATTTGTCTTAGTTAATTGTGATAAATTCCATATAGGGTCATAGCTGTAGACACTACATTTTTGCATGAGCCCGATGATGAGCCTCGTATGGAGGCACTACCTGAAAAGTTACGGAAGTTGCGAAAAATGAATGCCGGAAGGAAGGAAAACCTCCAAAATTAGCACCTCATCGGATTCAGACTCACTAGCCAGCTTTGGATTCGCTCAGCCGCTATTTCAAACCTTAGCCTCGGACAAACCCCAAACACCTGCAACCGGCCCATTACCCTGCAACCCACACAATTGGCCCATGACCCCATACAATCCATCCACACGCCCAAGGCCCATATAATCCACCATGCACGCCCAAATCTTCCCAAATAAATAAAATCCCATGCATTCCACATGCTAAAATTCCCTCAAATCACTTTCCAATTTAACAAGATTTGAAATCCGATCCTTTCCAAATAACAAGATTTGAGATAAACTCCTCACCAAATTTAAGAGATTCTTTCCTAAAAAAAATTCCCTAAATCAACATGATTTGTTTCCTTGTTTAGAGAACCCTCCAAATCATTATAAAAGAGAGCCCAAACCATCAAAGTGGAAAAAAAGGCTTGGACGTGATCGTCATAAAAAAAACCCTAGGACTCCCTCTTCTTATTCTCTTGGGCGTGAACAACATCCTAGGATCACCGAACAAACACCAAAACACTAGTATCACCGAACAACCAAGAAACACCAAATAACCAAAACAGCAAGCCAATCACCAAACAACCAAGAAACACCAAATAACCAAAACAGCAAGCCAATTACCGAAACCAGAAAAGACCAACCATCCACCACCAAAACACCAAAATCCTGAAAACAGTCCCAAAACAGTCTAAAAAACAATCCCAAAAACAGCCCCAAAAATAGTCCCAAAATAACGAAAAATAGCCCCAAAACAACCAAAAACAGTCCAAAAAATAACCAAAAATAGCAGCCCAAAAACAACCAAAAATAGTCCCAAAACAACCAAAAATAGCTGCCCAAAAACAACCAAAATAGCAGCCCAAAAACAACCAAAACAGCAGTAAAAAAAAACCAAAACAGCAATCCAAAAACAACCAAAACAACAGCCAAAATAACCAAAAATAGCAGTCAAAACAACCAAAACCAGCAGCCAAAAACAACCAAAACAGCGAACCAGAAAACAACCAAAACAACAACCAGAAAACAGCAAAACAACAACCAGAAAATAGTAAAATGTAGCAGAAATAGTAAGACAGCAAGCAGAAACAGCGAACCAGCAATCCTTCCAGCGACGGCCTAACGTACTTCCGAGAAGCAACTTAAAAGGTAAGACCTGAGGGCACCCTTACCACATTTATTTTCATAGTTCCGGACGCTGCATGCCTGGCTGGACGTGAAATACGTCCAGCCGCGTATGCGAAGTCCTACATTAAAGTCGGCCAAATTTCTGGTCATATTATTTTCTTTCTTTGGCATTATGTTATTTATCTTTTTATTTATTTATTCATTCACTTTCATCGTTATTTTATAATTTCGCATTTATTTTTCTATTTAGCTTTTTGTCTATTTATTTTTATTGTTACTTTATTATTTCGCCATTTTTTATGTCTGTTTACATTGCATTGATGGTTATGTGTGTTATTATCCCTGGTGGTATATCAGATGGAAACCCAGACGTAAATTCCGTAGCCGAATACGAATGGACGGTAGTGCAGTCTGTACTTGGGATACAACTCCACGTACCACTCGAGAAATACTTATATATGCATTATTAACCCCCGCTTTTCGTTTACTATTTATTTATTGACGCTTTTCCCGCTTTTGATTGATTTTCGTTATTGTAGCTCGTACTTCTTAATTTAATAAGCTTTTGGAATCGTGTTATTGAAATTATTATTTGCTTGGGTATGTTATTACATTTTTTATTCGCTTGTATGTATGAATTGCATTAAGACTTGGCTATACAATTGTGTGAACCTGCCCATTATATTGGCATAAGTAAGAGACCATTCTGAACCCAACGGTTTGAGGTCTTTCCTTGCGAGGGGTGAGTGCGGCCTTAAATCTTTTCCCAGTTCATGCTGGGTGGCTACTCCTTTATTCTCCAGTTTAGTCCCCAGCGGGCTACTCCATACTCTCTACGGGCTGCGAACCCAACAATATCGATGTCACCGAGCATCATAGGCATAACGGTAAACCCTGCTTTGCTCCTATAGATGGCGACTCCACTGGGGATAGAGAATCGGTCCCGAAATAATGCCTTGTAGTGTCCGTAGCTTTGGCTTTGGTTATCAAAGTCTCATATATTTTCCATACCATTCTTACCCCGATGGCGTCATGTATCGTGAAGTCATTTTCACTCAAGGTGATAGATCGTTATGTGATGATAACCATCACTCATTGGCACGTACCTTAGGGTATAAAAAAAGCACTCTCACTTGGTCGCTCGAACCCTTAAGTGGGGAGACTTAGTTGTGAACAACCCTTCGCCGATGAGGGCCTATATCCCTTGTAAGCCCACATATGAAGCATAGTTATATGTCCTATAGAAGCTACCCCTATGCTTATGTTTGGGACCATTATCATTTGGATCCATTTGGGCCTCTCGTCATAGGATACGAACTTATTGGGCCACTTAAACTGGGACGAGTTTGTATCTTATGATGATTGGGCCAAAAGTTTTCAAAATGACGATGGGCCACCGTGTGTTTGGGCTCCCTATCATTTGAAGTTATTTAGCCACCTTATCGCAAAAGTGTAAACCTGTTGGGCCTTTTCAACCGGGACAAGTTTACACTCGCGATAATCTAATTGAATACTTTAAAATGATAACGGGGCTAACTTGTATGAAAACCTTGATAGGCTTAGTAGGTCCAAACATGATCCGAATATGCCAGATGCATGAGTCCGATATCCACACTGACTTTCATCCATGAAGGATACGTCTTGTTATGGCATATTTGTATACTTTTGGATACCTCCAAGTCCATCCCCGACACAACCATGATTACCGAGGGCCCAATTCGTCGTTTCTAGACAATGGCACGATCCCCATAATAAGCTTAGTCAATCTTGTAAATGGGCGGTCTTTGTCTGTTACTGATGGAAAGAGACTGAGGTAGCCAAGGTTCACCCCTGTAGTGTAGGAGAGAACGATTTTGTGTACCCCACATTGGTGCATAAAATAAGCCATACCTAGGACAAAAATGGACTTACCATGAGTGTTGGAGAAATAAGGTCGGATGGATATATGTCGTTTTGATAACCACATGCATCTCATGCATACACATATCATGCTAAACCCTAGTTTTAAAAGCCATCATAGATATCTGTTGGGTTAGAAAAGAATGAAGACTTGTCAAGAAGAGGCTAGCAAGCATGGATGTGTCAGGTAGTGAAGGTGTCCAACATCACCAAAATTACTGAGCAACTACAAGCTTTGACCAACGTTGGGGCTAACTGACAGTACCCCGCACAGTGAGAACATAAAATTTTACAGCCATGGTAGAAAGACCATTAGAGGGCCTTCAGCCAGAAAAAAATTGTTTATTTTTAGTCCTTAATAGTTAAGCATAAGTTCAATGATGAAATTATTTGCTTTAGGGTGAAATCTTAGAAACGATAAGTTCTTGATGTACTTTTATCTGATACTTTGAGTAGTTGATCTATGTTAGACTCGTAAGCACTTAATTATAGGTTTTTAATAGTGAAAACTTGAGTAGTTGGCAAGGTGACTAGTTGAAGAAATTGCAGGTCGATGAATGAACATTTGATTAGATGTCTATCATGATTTGCTTTTGTTATGATGTGTGGTATGGTTGAAAATAAAAGAAAAGTCTCTAAAGAAAAAAATTAAAGCACCTATAACCGATAATCGTGAAGCTACCCATGGACGAGTATTAGGACCACCATGAGGAGAAATGCTACCTTAAAGGGTAGGTATGTTGAAAAAAAAAGAAAAGAAAAAAGAAAATCATACCATACTGAGCACAGAAAAATCAATTGCAGAGCATAATTGAGATATCTAGGTTGGTTTGACCCATCGATCTTAATTTTTGAAATGAAATCATTGAGTTGGCTTACCTAAAAATCAAGCTGTAAATGAACATTTGCACACAAACACTGTGAGTCTGGCTTAGATGATTTATTCAAAAACTTGGATTTGAGTTGCATTGAGTGTTTTGAAGGTTCTCTGGTTTCATTACTGGGCATTTTTTGAGGACAATATTATGTGTAACTATTGGGACTATTTCATAGCCTATAATATAATATGTCGATACAGAATGCCACATCACATAGTGACAGACAACGGAGTCCGATTTCAGGGAGATGGCACATTTAGAAACTTGAGAATCGGAAGACATGAGGTCGTTTTCAAAAAAGGCGTAATCCACCTTGACCCGGTACAGGTAGCAAAGAGCAGAAGGCTAAGCCAGGTCTGGGGATGACCAGTCTACCACCCCGCGAATAAGGGACGCAACAGGACCCTGATCCATGAGACCAAAGAGAACTGAGCAATCATCGGAGTAGAATTGATAGAGGAAACTGTAAGCAGGCCAATGGGGCGACCAAAGACTTTTATAGGCAAATGGGTGAAGAAAACCCTCTAACACAAGGAAGGCATAACCAAGGATGACATCAAGCCAATAGGATAAAGAAAACCCATCAGAGTAGGGAATGCATCCATGGATACATGCATAACATCGCATACACACAATGATGACATCAATCCAATAGGACAAAGAAACCCCATCAGAATAGGGAATGCATCCATGCATACATGCATACACGTCGCATGCACATAATTTTTGTTTTGTATTCGCAGGTTTTGAGGAAAAAGAGGCGAGGACAGGCAACTCCAAGAATGAAGTGGAATAGAGGAACCTCAGAATGAATCCTAGGGTCGAGGCCCATATAATCAATAATTTTGGAAATGAATCCCAGGGTCGAGGCCCACATTATCGACAGTTCAGGAATGAATCCTAGGGGGCGAGGCCCACAATATCAACAGTTTTGGGAATGAATCCCAGGGTCGAGGCCTACATTATCGACAGTTTTGGGAATGAATCCTAGGGTCATGGCCCACGTCATCAATAATTTAGGAATGAATCCCAGAGGTCGAAGCACCTCATCATCATGGAAAAAACTCCCAGTGGATCGAAAGGTCACACAGATGGACCAAAATGCCATCACTCATTCATTTCAGGAATGAATCCCAGAGGTCAAAGCGCCTCCGAGATCGAAGCATCTCACACCCAGCACGGTTCGGGAATAAAGCTAGAGGTCGAAGCACCTTATCGTCAGTTCATGAATAATCCCAAAGGTCGAAGCGCCTCAGAGAACAAAACATCTCACACCCAGATCGGTTTAGGAATGAAGCCCAGAGGTCAAAGCACCTCGCCATCAGTTCAGGAATAAATCCTAGAGGTCGAAGCGCCTCAGAGATTGAAGCATCTCACAGCCAGCACGGTTCGGGAATGAAGCCCACAGGCCGAAGCACCTCACCGTCAATTCAGGAATGAAGCCCAGAGATCAAAACATCTCACACCCAGGATGGTTCGGCAATGAAGCATACGATTGAAGCACCTCACCATCAACCCAACACGATTCGGGAATGAAGCCCAGAGGTCAAAGCACCTCGTCGTCAGTTCGGGAATGAATCCTAGAGATCGAAGCATCTCACACCTAGCACGGTTCGAGAATGAAGCACAGAGGTCGAAGCACCTCGCCATCAGTTCGGGAATGAATCCCAGAGATTGAAGCATCTCACACCCATGATGGTTCGGGAATGAAGCCCAAAGGTCGAAGCACCTCACCATCAACATAACTCAGTTTGGGAATGAAGCCCAGAGATAGAAGCATCTCACACCCAGGATGGTTTAGGAATGAAGCCCAAGGGTCAAAGCACCTCGCCATCAACTTAACTCAGTTCGAGAATGAAACCCATAGATCGAAGCATCTCACACCCATGATGGTTTGGGAATGAAGCCCAGGGGTCGAAGTACCTCGCCATCAACTCAGCACAGTTCGGGAATGAAGCCGAGAGATCGAAGCATATCACACCCAGGATGGTTCGGGAATGAAGCCCAAGGGTTGAAGCACCTCGCCATCAACTCAGCACAGTTCTGGAATAAAGCCCAGAGATCGAAGCATCTCACACCCAGGATGGTTCGGGAATGAAGCCTAGGGGTCGAAGCACCTCGCCATCAATTCAACTTAGTTTGGGAATAAAGCCCAGAGATCGAAGCATCTCACACCCAGGATGGTTCGGGAATGAAGCCTTGGGGTCGAAGCACCTCGCCATCAACTCAGCACAGTTCGGGAATAAAGCCCAGAGATCAAAGCATCTCACACCCATGATGGTTCAGGAATGAAGCTGTAGAACACAGAAATCGGCGACGCTGTTCCAGGCTCGCGGCTCGGTTGGGAGTATAGAGTAGCCCACGGGGGACTAAACCGGAGAAATAACATGGAGTCGCCACCCGATGTGAATCGGGAAAATATGATTTAAGGCCGCACTCACCCCTCGCAAGGGAAGACCTCAAATCGTTGGGTTCGGAATGGTCTCTTACTTATGTCATTTGTAATGAATGAATTTTTACAATTTTAACCAAGTCTACTCAACATACATATTGGTCAAAGTAGTCTAAATTCTTATAAAGCCCAAATCTAGGTTTGCATGCTTCAAAAGTAAACTTTTATAACGGCAAACACATGATATCACACAATAAGCATGTTGAATAAATACGACTTAAACATAATGCAAATTAAGCTCCTATTGCGAAAGAAAATAACTAAGTCATGCTAAAAATAAAATAACCTTCTAACGGCCTAATCATACTCGAATACAAGTTTGGATGAAATGAAATATGTGAATCTCTCATGTGGTATGGGGCATTGTATCCCGGGTGCAAACCATAATACCGTCCATTCGGATCGGCTACGGAATTTATGTCTGGGTTTCCATCCAATATACCACAAGAAGGAACACATATTCCATTCACCCAGAATTCACATCATGTACCAATCCACAATACTCATATGAAATAAAGCAATAAAATAAATACGAATAAAAGAGAATAAAAAAAAAGGGTGCCCTCAGGTCTAACCTCTTTAGTCGTCTATCGGAAGTACGTTACACGGCCGTCGGAAGGGTTGATGCTCCGCAACTCCTCTGGTTCACTGATTTGGTGTTTTCCTTCCTACTGGCCTGCTTCTACGTGAAGGCTGTATGCATGAAGGGTTTATTTTGTGGCTTCTCTGTGGCTTCTGTTGAACTGGTGTTTTGAGCATGAAGGTTGGCTGGTCAATAGGCTATTAAATGACGTGAAATAAGGGGCAGGTGAACGTGAATAGGATGGCTCATTTGTGGTCACTGAGGGAGAGGGCCATTGTTCATGTGTGATGAGGGACTGAGTGGGTACGTGAGGGCTGTTTGCATGGGGGGAAGCCGTGAATCTTAAAGCTTAGGGTTTGGAGAATACTTAGCAAGTGAGCTGTGTTTGTGAAGGATGAAGGGCAGTGGGAGAGTGATGGATGTGTCTTTGTGAGGTATGTAGGGCTTCTGATGGAGGGTGCTTTGTGGTTCAATAAGAGAGAAGAAGGAATGGCATGAGTGAGATTCACAGAGGAGAGAAGATGAGAGAAGTCAGGGTTTCACGTGTGAGCTAAGCCCCCCCGGGGAGCAAGGGCTCATTTGTTTTCTTTTTATAATGGTTGAAGGGTGTTGAGGTGGGGAATGTTTATTAAATGGAGAAAGACTTTTGTGATTTTTCTTTTTGAAAAGGGAGGTAATTATTTAATAAGTGGGGTTTTGTTTTGAAAATGGGTGAGAGGTGGCATGTGAGTGGGGACGTGAGGTGAATGGTTATTAAATAGGTTTTGTTGAATTTGTGGGTAGTGGCGTGTGGGTGGCATTTGTGCATGTGGGTTATTTATTTAAGTTGTTGTTTTGTGTTTGAATTTGTGTGTGTGTTCACGTGAGGGAAGGTTTATTTAATGGTTTTGTTAAATTTGTGTAGTGACGTGAGGCATGTGGGTAGGTTTAAGGTTCGGGCCAGGGATAAATTTTGAAACAGAGATTCGACGAGCAAACCCGAAGCTAAATAAGCGAAGTAAATCCAACGAGATGTCAATTCTTGTTTTTTCCCTTCCGACGTCCGTATCTCGCGACTTCCACGACATAAAAAGGTAGTGCCTCCGTATGAGGCTCATCATCGGGACTTACATGCAAAAATGCAGTGCCTACAGTCTCCCCCACTTTGATGGGACTTGTGTAGTGTGTGACAATGACAATCCTATCAAAGTTTGTGCAATGCATTTTTACTTACCTGGCCCGCCAGCAGCCACCTGACTTACCTGTTGCTTCGAACTGAATTGATTTGGTGGTGAGGTACTGTGACCCCTGGGTCTTGTTCCCGAAGTGAGCTGAGGGTCTTGTTCCCTGAATTGAGTTGCGGGTCTTGTTCCCGATCTGAATTGTGCTGAGGGTCTTGTTCCCTAAACTGAATTGTGCTGAGGGTCTTGTTCCCTGAACTGAATTGTGGGTCTTGTTCTCAATCTGAATTGCGTTAAGCTGAGGGTCTTGTTCCCTGAATTGAGTTATGGGTCTTGTTCCCGAACTGAATTGCGTTGAGCTGAGGGTCTTGTTAATTGAATTGGATTGTGCTGAGGGTCTTGTTCCCTGAATTGCGTTGAGCTGAGGGTCTTGTTCCCTAAACTGAGTTGTGGGTCTTGTTCCCGATCTGAATTGTGCTGAGGGTCTTGTTCCTGAACTGTGCTGAGGGTCTTGTTCCCTGAACTGAGTTTGTGTTGAGGGTCTTATTCCCTGAACCGTGCTGAGGGTCTTGTTCCCTGAACTGAGTTTGTGTTGAGGGTCTTATTCCCTATTGTGCTGAGGGTCTTGTTCCCTGAACTGAGTTTGTGTTGAGCGTCTTGTTCCTTGAACTGAGTTGTGGGTCTTGTTCCCGATTTGACTTGTGTTGAGGGTCTTGTTCCCTGAACTGTGCTGAGGGTCTTGTTCTCTGAACTGAGTTGTGGGTCTTGTCCCCGTGGGTCTTGTTCCCGATTATGTTGAGCTGAGGGTCTTGTTCCCTGAATTGGATTGTGATGAGGGTCTTGTTCCCTGAATTGTGGGTCTTGTTCCCGATTTGAATTGTGCTGAGGGTCTTGTTCCCTAAACTGAGTTGTGGGTCTTGTTCCCGATTTGAGTTGAGTGAGGGTCTTGTTCCCTGAACTGAGTTGTGGGTCTTGTTCCTAAATTGATGCTGATGTGTCTCCATACCCGGCAAAACTGATACTGATGCTGATGACGATGTGGGCCTCGCCCCCAGAGTCCCATACCCGGCAAGACTGATATTGATAATGATGTGGGCCTCGCCCCCAGAGTGCCATACCCGGCGAAACTGATACTGATGATGTGATGATTCATTTCAACATACTGTACCACCTCTCACGAGAAAACCTTGATAGTCAAACATATTTTCGTTCTCAATGAATGCTTCGGGTCAAAACCAGAGAATCTTCAAAGTAATTAATACACTCAGATCCGTTCGTCTGAATAAATGATCTAAACTAGACTCCTAGTGTGTGTGTGCTAAGGCTCTTTCGCAGCTTAATCCTTAAGTAAGCCAACTCGATGATTTCGTCTCAGAGAATCGGACCAGTGGGTCTAACCAATCTAGATGTCTTGATCACACTCTGTGATTACTTTTTCATACTCAACATGATATGGTCTTTTTTTTTCTTGTCTATTTCTTTTCATTTTGAACTTTTTTTTCATTCTTTTCTCTTTTCATTCTTTTTCTTTCTTTGACACACCTACCCTTTAAGGTAGCATTTCTCCTCATGGTGGTCCTAATACTCGCCCATGGGTAGCTTCACGCTTATCGGTTATAGGCGGTTTACTTTTTTTTTTCTTTTCATTGCAGAGACTTTTTCTTTGTTTCCAACCATATCATATATCGTAGCATAAGTAAACCAGGATGGACATCCAGACAAACGGTCATTCACTGATCCATCATCTCTTCGACTAGTCGTCTCGCCAACTACTCAGGCTTCTACTATCGAGATCTTGTAATCAAGTGCTCGTGATTCTAGCCAAGATCAATCCATTCAGAATACCGGATAAGAGCACATTTCACACTTATCGTTTCTTAAGTTTCTCCCTACAGCAAACAATGTCATCACCAGACATATGCCTAACCATCAAAGACTTTTCTCTCTCCACGAAATTCTTCCTCTCCACTGCTAATAATCTGGGCTTCGCCCCCTGGGATTCATTCTTTGAAGACTGCTAATATTGTTTTGCTTGCTTTAAACTTGCTTGTACTTTGCCATTTTCCCTTCTTTTCTTCGGGACCTGCGAACACAAACAAAACAATAGAATAAAAAACTCTTGCAGGTGATGCGTACGTATGCAAGTGTAGAGGTACTCCCTATTTCTGGTGGGTTAAATCCGCATCGTGCTCCTTGGCGCCGTGTGCCTACACGTGTCTTCAGTCGTCCCCTTGGAGTTCAGTTCTCTTTTATCGGAACCTGCAAACATAGAACAAACATAAGAATTGCAAGTACGTGTATGCATGTATGAATGGATGTGTTTCTTATCCCGCTGGGTTAGGTCTTCTGCCAGTTTCCCTGGTGACTGCTCGGTCTTCTCTTCCTCAGGTAAAGTGCTGCTTCAATCTATCCACGTTGATCGGCTCGGTGAACTCGTTCTTTTCTAAGTCTGACAGTCTCACTACCCCATTTCCCAATTTCTGAATGGCTATTCTGTCTTTTCCGCTTGATTCTTTCGGGACTTCCCCGTGTTCTGAGTGTCGCTGAACATCATGGTACCATGGTTGAATGTTTTTGTCTAATATACTCATGTCGTGAAGGAACTCAGGCAAGTAAGGGAAATGAACGTCTTTATTATCATTAAGAACAAGTTCGAACAAGTAGACAAAATCAATGTCTTTAAAAATGCAGGATTGCAATCAAAAAACTAGGAGGAACAGCTTCATCATTCGCATCATTGCCTTATTCTCCGGCCTATGGTTCTCCACTGCTGCCATCTCCTATCCCTATGTAAGAAGCTGGGTGGTTGAGAGTTTGGAGGACAAAGCTTTCGGGCAGGCCGAAGTTGATCATGTAGTTGGGTAGAGGGTTTATGTGTGTGTTGGGTTGTTCTTTTTTCGGGTCGGGTATTTTATGAGCATCGATAAGGTTTTGGATTTCATGTCTACGGCGGGGGCAGTTGTCAGTGTCATGGCCTTTCTGCTGGTGGAAGTGGCAGTATTGGTTTAGGTCAAAGTAGTGTGGCACATGGTTGGGAATTGGTCTGGGTTCTAGAGGTTTTAGGAGTCATTGTCCTTTTAACTTCTCAATCACCTTAGACATAGGTCTACCAAAATTGGAGAATCGCCTGTTTCTAACGGTAGCGATCTCAGCAGTAGCGGGCTTGGTGTCTGAAAGCCGTCCAAAAGTTCTTCTATTCTGGCCATAGAACTTCTTAGTCTCAGCTTCCTCTTCTTCAATGTCCATGACAGTTTCCCTCAACTGTGAAAATCTGTGATCATGGAGGTCATCCTTCTCAACTTGCCATAGATGGTGGGCTTGGTGCCCTTGATGATCATTTTGATTTGGTCATTCTCCGAGGGCCGAGTCTGCATTTTCAGGAGCTGGCTTCTCCAGCGATCTACATAGTTTTTGAAGCTCTCCTCCGGCTTCTGTTTGATGTTCTCCAAATCAAAAAGTGACAGATCGATCTCCAGGTCTGTAATATACTGCTTCAAGATGGCATCAGCCAACTCCCTCCAATCTTCTTTGACCTTTTTCTCAAGGTTGTGATACCATACTACGGGTGCCCCTTCGAGTGACATCCCAAACATCTTTTGGACTTGGCGCTGTGACAGGCCCATTGAACTCATCACCGAGACATACTGTCGGATATGGACCCTTGGGTCCCCATTCCCATTAAACTTGGCAATATCGGGCATTTTAAATTGAGCTGGCAGCTGTTCCTCGAAGGTCATCGCCTCATAATCCAACAAGTCCTCGTGTTTCCCCTTCAGCTTTCGGGTAACCGACTCCATTTGATCATGGAGCTTCTGTATCTCAGCCTGAGACCCGGCTATCTTTCCAGCGGCATACTCGGCCATATCATCATCAAAGATAGGGATATCCTCATTTACCCTATTTGGAGGCTCCTCATGCCTCTCATTCTCAGAGCTTCCCCCAACACGGGGCACAGCCATATTAGCCATAGTAGTAGTCAAGGCTTGCAACTGTTCAGTAACCTTGGTGAGACTGGTTTCCAACTGATCCACACGGGATACCTCGTTCTCTGATCCGCTCATATTTGTTATTGGCCTCTTGACAAGTCTTCCTTCTTCCCTAACCCAACGTGAATCTATGATGCTTCTTAAAACTGCATGTTAGCATGTATGTAATGCATGAAATAATACAAGTTCATTAAGATTTTTACACAAGTTGGCCCATTATCATTTTAAAGTGTTTAATCATACTATTGCGCGGTGCAAACACTATCCCAGTTGAAAAGGCCCAACAGGTTTACACTTTGCGATAACATGGCTAAATAACTTCAAATATTAATGGGCCTAAACACAAAATGAGCCATCGTCATTTTAGAAACTCTTAGCCCAATTGTCATAGGATACGAACTCATCCCAATTTAAATGGCCCAACAAGTTTGCATTTCTAACAAGAGTCCAACAGAATCCAAATGAGGATGATCCCAAACACAAACATAAAGAAATAACTGCTATTGGTCATACAACTAAGGTTCACATGTAGGTTTTAGGAGTGTAAAAAAAATCTCTCGCTGACGAAGGATTGCCCACACCTAGGACTCCCCACTCAAGGGTTCAAACGACCAAGTAGAGCGCACCTTTTTTATACCTTAAGGTATGTGCCAACGAGTTATGGTGTGTGACTGACTGTCAAATGGATTTCCCGTTGTAGATTCCCCAGAGGGAGGGTGGAGCGAGGCTCTCTTAAGTACCCAAGCCCTTTAGGCTCTTATCGCTTGGTGACAGGAATAAACAATGAGTCCTCCAAATTAGTCTATCACAATAGGCTACGAGTAGATGATTATTTAGGTGCCTTCACAGCTTTTCCTTATAGAAAGGTAGTGAGTGAAGGAAGACACCAAACCATCACCTAACTTTATAATGCATTTGATTAAACTCCTTAAACCCATAGTAGACATGGTTAATTAAAGCACAAATCACAAACATTACAAGACATTATTCGGGGCCGATTCTCTATCCCCAGTGGAATCGCCAGACTGTAGAACACAGAAATCGATGACACTGTTCCAGGCTCGTGGCTCGGTTGGGAGTACGGAGAAGCCCGCGGGGGACTAAACTAGAGAAATAACATGGAGTCACACCCGGTGTGAACCAGGAAAATATGATTTAAGGCCGCACTCACCCCTCGCAAGGGAAGACCTCAAACCGTTGGGTTCAGAATGGTCCCTTACTTATGTCATTTGTAATGAATGAATTTGTGAAATTTTAACCAAGTCTACTGAACATACATATTGGTCAAAGTAGTCTAAATTCTTATAAAGCCCAAATCTAGGTTTGCATGCTTCAAAAGTAAACTTTTATAATGGTAAACACATGATATCACACAATAAGCATGTTGAATAAATACGACTTAAACATAATGCAAATTAAGCTCCTATTGCGAAAGAAAATAACTAAGTCATGCTAAAAATAAAATAACCTTCTAACGGCCTAATCATACTCGAATACAAGTTTGGATGAAATGAAATATGTGAATCTCTCATATGGTACGGGGCATTGTATCCCGAGTGCAAACCATAATACCGTCCATTCGGATTCGGCTACGGAATTTATGTCCAGGTTTCCATCCAATATACCACAAGAAGGAACACATATTCCATTCACCCAAAATTCACATCATGTACCAATCCACAATACTCATATGAAATAAAGCAATAAAATAAATACGAATAAAAGAGAATAAACAAAAAGGGTGCCCTCAGGTCT
The DNA here is from genome assembly GCA_019454045.1 of Zanthoxylum bungeanum. NCBI lineage: Eukaryota > Viridiplantae > Streptophyta > Magnoliopsida > Sapindales > Rutaceae > Zanthoxylum > Zanthoxylum bungeanum. The sequence continues at coordinate 90,536 of SKCR01049532.1, read as the reverse complement.
AACCTCTTTAGTCGTCTATCGGAAGTACGTTACACGGCCGTCGGAAGGGTTGATGCTCCGCAACTCCTCTGGTTCACTGGTTTGGCATTTTCCTTCGCTGTTTCACCGTTCGGGTCGCTGTTTTCACTCCGTTTCGAGGTGTTTCTGGTCGCGGTATTGGGCTTGCTGTTTTGTGGTTTTTTTGGTACGGTTTAGGGAGTGTTCTTCTCGGTAATTACTGGGAAGTTTATGGGATGCTTTAGGGCAGTTTTCTTGTGCGTGTGAGAGGGCAATTTCAAGGGCTGTTTGCGTGGAAGTATGGTGCAGTTTCAAGAGCTATTTGCGTGTTGTTTTGGAGGATTTACTGGGAGTGTGTTTCACGAAAATGTGGTGTTATGTGAGGGATGTGTTTGTCTCGGTTTGAAGCCCAGGGACGTGAGTGTTGTCTACTTGTGCGTGGCTATTTTCAAGTGGATCTGCATGCATGGGGTTGTAGGGGATGCGTGAATTGAAGGGCTGGTTTGGGGTAAGTTTTTTTGTTTCGCGTGAGGCTGATTTGGTGGTATGTTGGTGATGATCATACCTGCGCTACTGGCCTGCTTCTACGTGAAGGCTGTATGCGTGAAAGGTTTATTTTGTAGCTTCTCTGTGGCTTCTGTTGAACCGGTGTTTTGAGCGTGAAGGCTGGCTGGTCAAGGGGCTATTAAATGACGTGAAATAAGGGGCAGGTGAACGTGAATGGGATGGCTCATTTGTGGTCACTGAGGGAGAGGGCCGTTGTTCATGCGTGATGATGGATTGAGTGGGTACGTGAGGGCTGTTTGCATGAGGGGAAGCAGTGAGTCTTAAAGCTTAGGGTTTGGAGAGTGCTTAGCAAGTGAGCTGTGTGTGAAGGATGAATGGCAGTGAGAGAGTGATGGATGTGTCTTTGTGAGGTATGTAGGGCTTCTAATGGAGGTTGCTTTGTGGTTCAATAAGAGAGAAGAAGGAATGGCGTGAGTGAGTATCACAGAGGAGAGAAGATGAGAGAAGTAAGGGTTTCACATGTGAGCTAAGCCCCCTCGGGGAGCAAGGACTCATTTGTTTTCTTTTTATAATGGTTGAAGGGTGTTGAGGTGGGGAATGTTTATTAAATGGAGAAAGACTTTTGTGATTTTTCTTTTTGAAAAGGGAGGCAATTATTTAATAGGTGGGGTTTTGTTTTGAAAATGGGTGAGAGGTGGCATGTGAGAGGGGACGTGAGGTGAAGGGTTATTAAATAGGTTTTGTTGAATTTGTGGGTAGTGGCGTGTGGGTGGCATTTATGCATATGTGTTATTTATTTAAGTTGTTGTTTTGTGTTTGAATTTGTGTGTGTGTTCACGTGAGGGAAGGTTTATTTAATGGTTTTGTTGAATTTGTGTAGTGATGTGAGGCATGTGGGTAGGTTTAAGGTTCGGGCCAGGGATAAATTTTGAAACGGAGATTCAACGAGCAAACCCGAAGCTAAATAAGCGAAGTAAATCCAACGAGATGTCAATTCATAATTTTTCCCTTCCGCCGTCCGTATCTCGCGACTTCCACGACATAAAAAGGTAGTGCCTCCGTACGAGGCTCATCATCGGGACTTACATGCAAAAATACAAAACCTACAGAAGCCCAAGGGTTGAAGGACCTCGCCATCAACTCAGCACAGTTCTGGAATGAAGCCCAGAGATCGAAGCATCTCACACCCAGGATAGTTTGGGAATAAAGCCCAGAGATTGAAGCATCGCACACCCAACATAGTTCGGGAATAAAGCCTAGAGGTCGAAGTACCTCGCCATCAACTCCACACAGTTCAGGATTAAAGCCCAGAGATCGAAGCATCTCACACCGAGCATGGTTCGGGAATAAAGCCCATGGGTCGAAGCACCTCGCCATCAACTCAACATATTTCGGGAATAAAGCCTAAAGATCGAAGCATCTCACACCAAGGATAGTTCGGGAATGAAGCCCATGGGTCGAAGCACCTCGCCATCAACTCAGAATAGTTCGGGAATAAAGCCCAAATATCAAAGTTCTCACAGCCAGCATGGTTCGGGAATAAAGCCTAGAGGTCGAAGCACCTCGCCATCAACCCAACTTAGTTCGGGAAGAAATCCCAGAGATCGAAGCATCTCATAAAAACAGCGAAACAACAGGTAAGTCTGGCAACGACCGACGAACCAGGTAAGTAAAAATGCATGTATGAATTTGATAGGGTTGTCACTGTCACACACTGCACAAACCCCATCAAAGTGAGGGCGACTGTAAACACTGTATTTTTGCATGAGCCCGATGATGAGCCTTGTATGGAGGCACTACCTGAAAAGTTACGGAAGTTGTGAAAAATGAATGCCGAAAGGAAGGAAAACCTCCAAAATTAGCACCTCATCAGATTCAGACTCACTAGCCAGCCACAGATTTGCTCAGCCGCTGTTTCAAACCTTAGTCTCGAACAAACCCCAAACACCTGCAACCGGCCCATTACCCTGCAACCCACACAATTAGCCCTCCATTGCTGCAAAAACAGTCCATCAAACAACCCTCAATTATCGTAAACTGCAGACCCTAAACACACCATGCACTACCGCAAAATAGTCCCCAAACTGAACCCTTAAGTCACCGAACACAACCCCAAACTGCACCCTCAATTACCGAAAATGGTCCCCAGAACAGTCCCCTAAACCACCGAAAAAAATGCAACCAAAACAGTCCCCAAACCATAAAAACAGTCACCCAAAATAGCCCCAAATTATCGCAAACAGTAACATAAAACAACGACCAGTAATAGCAGCAAAAACAGAGAAAACAACAGCCTAAAATAGTGAAGCAACGAAGGAAAATATTGAACCAGTGAACCGGAGGAGTGGCAGAGCATTAACCCTTCCAACGATCGCGTAACGCACTTCCAAGAGGTGACTTAAAAGGTAAGACCTGAGGGCACCCTTTATTTTACTCTCATTCATCTTTTTCAATTATTTATTAGTATTTTTTCGCATGCATATTGTTGGTTCATGTATGTTATTGTTGTTGGATGAATGATTTTGTGCTATCTCTCGTGGTATATCGGATGGAAACCCAGACGTAAATTCCGTAGCCGAATCCGAATGGACGGTAGTGCAGTCTGAACTTAGGATACAACTCGACGTACTACTTGAGAAACGCACATATTTCATTTTATCTAATCTTGTGTTTATCTATGGTTCATTAGAAATATCACGTTATCTCCATGTATGATTTAGTTATTTCTTTCGCGTTAGGAACTTAATTGTATCTCTTTAATGTTTATGTTTAGACAATTATTACTTATTCATATTTCCGTATTTATCGACTTAATTTGTTCATGAGATTGCGTGCTTTCTTTTACTTTATTTACTTCTATGCATGCAAACTTAGATGTAGGTTTTACTTATATATATGGAAACTTAGATATAGGTTGTATGCAAACTTAGATATAGGTTATTCTTGTATGTGTATTTTGCGTAGACTTGGTTATATTATTGCGCGAATCCGTTCATTATAGGTGGCATCAGTAAGGGACCATTCCGAACCCAACGGTTTGAGGTATTCCCTTGCGAGGGGTGAGTGCGGCCTTAAATCATTTCCCAGTTCACACTGGGTGGTGACTCCATTTATTTCTTCGATTTAGTCCCCCGTGGGCTACTCCGTATTCCCGACCGGGCCACGAGCCTAGAACAACGTCGTTAATTTCTATGTCCTACAGTCTGGCGACTCTACTAGGGATAGAGAATTGGCCCCGAAATAATATCTTGTAATGTTTGTGATTTTTGTTTTAGTTAACCATGTCTACATGGGTAGAAGGGGTTTAATCAAAGGCATTATTAGAGCTAGGTAATGAATTGATGTCTTCCTTCACTTATTACCTTTCTATAGCTGAAAGGAAAAGCTGTGAAGACACCTAGATAATCATTTACTCAAAGCTTACCGTGATGGACTAATTTGGAGGATCTATTGTTTATTCCTGTCACCAAGGCGATAAGAGCCTAAGAGGCAAGAGTATTTAAGAGAGTTCGCTCCACCATCCCTCTGGGGAATCTTCAATAGGGAATCCATTTGACAGTCATCCATGTATCATCACTCGTTGGCACGTACCTTAGCGTATAAAAAAAAGGGTGCGCTCACTCGATCATCCGAACCCTTAAGTGGGGAGACCTAGTTGTGGGAAACCCTTCGCCGATGAGAGCCTTTGCCTATACTCCTACAAACCCGCATGTGAACCATAGTTGTATGACTTATAGAAGCCACCCTTTTATGCTTGTGATTGTGGGACCATCATCATTTGGATTCATTTGGACTTTTTGTTATGAGGTGCGAACTTGTTGGGCCATTTAAACTGGGACGAGTTTGTATTTTATGACGATTGGGCCAAAAGCTTTTAAAATGCCGATGGGCCATTTTATGTTTGGGCCCCTTATCATTTGAAGTTGTTTAGCCACATTATCGCAAAAGTGTAAACCTGTTGGGCCTTTTTCAACTGGTACAAGTTTGCACCTCGCAATAATATGGTTGAATGCTTTGAAATGATAATGGGCCAACTCGTATGAAAACCTTAACAGGCTTATATATTCCATGCATCACACACATACATGCTGACTCGCAGTTTTAAAAGCCACCATAGATACCCGTTGGGTTAGGGAAGAGAGAAGACTTGTCAAAAGGCCATTAGCGAACATGAGTGAGTCAGAGAACAAGGGATCTCGTATAGATCAGCTGGAGACTAGTTTCACTAAGGTTACTGAGCAGTTTCAAGCTTTGACCACCGCTATGGCCAATATGGCTGTGCCCCGCGTTAGGGGAGGCTCCGAGTATGTGAGGCGTGAAGAGCCTCCAAACCGGTTGAGTGATGAGATCCATGTTTTTAATGATGACTTGGCTGAGTATGCCGCATGAAGGATAGCCGGTCTCAGGCAGAGTGGCAGAAACTCAGGGATTAGGTGGAGTCAGTTACCCGTAAGATGAGGGGTAAGCATAAAGATTTGCTAGACTACGAGGCGGCGAATTTTGAGGAGTAGTTTCCGTCTCAGTTCAAGATGCCCGACATAGCCAAGTTCAATGGGAACGGGGATCTGAGGGTCCACCTTCGACAGTATGTTCCTGTGAAGAGTTCGGTGGGTCTGTCGAAGCGTCAGGTTCAGAAGATGTTCGGGATGTCGCTCGAAGGGGCACCCGTGGTATGGTATCATGGCCTTGAGAGGAAAGTCAATAATGATTGGAGGGCATTGGCGGAGCCCTTTCCGAATCAGTATGTCATGGATTTAGAGATCGACTTGTCGCTTCGCGACTTGGAGAATACCAAACAGAAGCCGGATGAGAGCTTCAAGGATTATATGGATCGCTGGAGGAGCCAGCTTCTGAATATACAGAGTTGGCCCTCAGAGAAAGACCAGATCAAGATGATCATCAAGGGCACCAAACCCTCAATCTATGGCAAGCTGAGGAGGATGACCTCTATGATTGGCGATTTTTGACAATTGAGGGAGACTGTCATGAACATTGAGGAGGAAGAAGCTGAGAATAAGAAGTTCTATGCCTGAATAGGAGGACCGTTGGGGGGCCATCGGGAACCAAGCCCGTTTCTGCTGAGGTCGCCGCCATCAGAAACAGGCATTTTTCTAACCTAGGCAAGCCTTTGTCTAAGGTGCTTGAGAAGCTGAAGCGACAAAGACTCATAAAATCCTTAGAAACTAGACCACTTCCCAATCCTCCACCACCACACCTCAATATGAACCTATATTGCCATTACCACCAGCAAAAAGGCCATGACACCGACAACTGCGCCCGCCTCAGACATGAAATCCAAGACCTTATCGACTCCCACAAAATACCCAACCAAGAAAAATAGCAACCCAAAATACACAGATCCCCCTACCTAACTATCACTCTGTTCCACCACTCACCTACATGATTAGCTCCGGCCTACTGAAAGTCGTGTCCTCCAAACTTTTGACCACCAAGCCTTTTTCCTGGGGATATGGGATAATAGTAGCGAGGATGAAACAGAGTAGGGGAAGAATTTCTGGGAGGACTTCTCAAGCAGTGACGAAGAGGAGGTAAATGGGATGACACGCAGTGGGCATTTTTACAGTGATAGAGTGGGGAAAGACAAAGAAGTGTTAGCAGAAGGTAGAGAAGTGGCAGAGAACATGGATAATGCTGAAGGAGATATAGTGCTACGTCAGTTGAAGAAGACGCGGGCACATGTGAGCATTTGGGAGTTATTATGTGCATCTCAAGAGCATAGGCATGCCATGGTAGAGGCTTTGAGTACGATAGTGGTACCGGAGGATGCAAACCCCGCAATGTTCGTAGGATCGGTACAGAAGGAAGCTTTGCAAGTGATACCATTTTCTGAGGAGGAACTCCCGTCGGAAGGAAGAGATCACAATAGGCCACTATTTATAAGAGCGGAAGTGAAGGGAAATGGGACATCTTGTGTGATGGTGGATGACGGCTTATCTATCAATGTGTGCCCTTTGAAGATTTTATCGAGGCTGGGTATGAAGGCGACAGATTTGAGTCCCTCCAACATGACTATCAAGGCGTATGATGATAGTAAGCGGGGAGTAGAGGGAACTTTTACTGCGGTAGTCAAAGTGGGCCCAATATAAGATGAGGTTGAGTTCACGGTGCTTGATATCATGGCCACTTTTGCTTTGCTATTGGGGAGGCCATGGTTTCACAAGCTTGGGGGCGTGCCCTCCACTTTGACCATGTCATTAAGTTTCCGTATGGGGGAGAGATTCTCACCATTAGAGCTGAGGTAGACAATGATGTGGCCGCCTTGGAGATACAACCTTTCACGAGGTTCCAAGTGTCGGTAACCTTTGAGGAGTGAGTGGATCCTAATGTGGCTAGGATCATGGAGAAGATGAAGTTCGAGCCGGACAGAGGTTCGGGTGTTGGAAGAGCATGGCCAGACTTCAAGGGGCAAACCACCAGGAGATGATTGGGATACAAGTCTGACGAGGATAAGCCGAATAAAAGACTGAAGCTGACAGAATACTTCTAGAAAGCAACGAGGTATCAAGGAGAGCCTGAACCAGTGGAAGTCAACGGGATCATGGTACCAGGATTTGAAATCTTCCAGGATGTGATGGGTGAGAAACCACTGGCAGTAGAAGTTGCAAAGGAGGAAGAAAAATGGGAAGAGGAGCTGATGCATCTGGAGAGCTTGACTCTCGAGGAGAGCAATGAGACTGAAGAAAACCCGGCTGTGGAGGATAAAGCGTCTGTGGAGGACGAAGATGTTTATCTCATTGATTTATTTGAGTGTACCTCCGCACTCACTAATAATAAAGACATTCATTTTGCTTACTTGCCTGAGTCTCTTCCTTTTAACTTGCACGACTTGAGTATATTTGACATCAACTTAACCAAAACAAATGCATTTAACCTCGGTACGCCTGAAAGCCCCAATGAGGTCTCAATTGCAAGTGAGATTACCTCTGAGGAGCGGAAGAAATTAAATGAGATATTAGTCAAGTATGCCAAAGTATTCGCTTGGTCCTATGAGGACATGCCCGGAGTGGACAGAAGTATCACCCAGCACACGATACCGACTTATCCAAACATGAACCCGGTAAAATAGTAGCTTCAAAGGATGAGACCTGAGTGGGCCGAGAAGGTTAGAGAGGAAGTCAAGAAACATATAGATGTGGGATTTCTAGAAGTAGTGAAGTACCCCGAGTGGTTGGCAAACATTGTGCCAGTACCGAAGAAAGATGGGAAGGTTAGAATGTGCGTGGATTACAGAGACCTTAAGAAAGCTTGCCCAAATGATGATTTTCTTTTACCCCATAAAGATGTGCTAGTTGATAGTGCGGCTTTATCTGCCATGTACTCGTTCCCAGATGGGTTCTCAGGATATAATCAGGTCCTTATGGCTGAAGAAGATAAGCATAAGACTGCCTTTGTCACGGGGTGGGGTACGTATTGCTACAAGGTGATGCCGTTTGGGCTCAAGAATGCAGGAGTCACTTACCAGCGGATGGCCACTACATTATTCCACGACTTGATGCATAAGAAGATTGAGGTATATGTGGATGACATGATGGTGAAATTAGAGACAAGAAGCGAACACATAGAAGCACTAGAGAAGTTCCTTCAAAGAGTTGACAAATATAACTTGCGACTAAATCCCAAGAAGTGCGTGTTCGGGGTAACGTCGGGAAAGCTGCTAGGGCACACGGTAGGAATGAGAGGAATAGAAGTAGACCATGAGAAGATCAAAACGATTATCGAGATGCCCGCGCCGAAGAAAGAAAAAGAAGTTAGAGCATTCATTGGGAAAATTCAGTACATTAGTCGGTTCATCGCCAAGTTGACGTTAGTATGCGAGCCTATCTTCAAATTATTGAGGAAGGACCAACCAGTGAAATGGAATGAGAAATGCCAAGAAGCCTTCGACAAGATCAGAGAATACTTGGTGAAACCCCCTATCTTGAAACCTCAAAGACTAGGCAAACCCTTAGTACTGTATTTGGTCATAAAACCCGAAGCGCTGGGGGCGATGATGGTATAAGCAGATGAGACGGGGTAGAGCATGCAGTTTACTACCTCAGTAAGAAGATGCTTCCGTATGAAGCCCGCTATCAAGAAGTAGAGAATATCTGTTTGGCAGTGGTGTGGGCGTCCGGAAAATTACGTCATTACTTCCAATCTTACAAGATCCAAGTGGTAGCAAAAGAGAATCCATTGAAGTATCTGCATTTGGTGCCTTCGCTAGTATGGAAGTTAGGCATATGGTTGGTGTTACTGACAGAGTTTGATATTGAGTAACTCACTTCTAAAGTAATCAAAGGTCGAGCCGTAGCAGAGTTCTTACATTACAACCCATATAAGGAGACCAATACAAGTTTGAATTCCCAGACGAGCAGACCCAAGCAATAACGGTCCAAGGATGGAAGATGTACTTTGATGGAGCAGTAAACTACAGAGGAGCCGGGATAGGAATCGTGATAGTAACCCCCGAAGGAGAAAACTTGCCTATGGCCAAGAGGTTGACGTTCGGAGTAACCAACAACATGGCCGAATATGAAGCATGCGCCTTCAGACTGACGGCATTGATAACCTTGAAGGCTAAGAACGTGGAGGTTTATGGGGACTCGATGTTGGTAGTCCGATAGATGCAAGGAGAATGGGAATTGAAGGAAGAACAGTTGAAACCCTACCTATTCCACCTTAGGAATCTGGCACAGGCCCTCCCCGATTGTAAATTCCAGCATTTGCCGCGGGAAGAGAATCAAATGGCAGACGCGTTGGCTACCCTGGCCGCAACTTGGGAAAATCCTGAAAAGTTGGTGATGAGACCTCTAGTGTTGACAACAACAAGCAGACCTGTTTATGAGATAGAAAGGGTCTTGGAAGTGGAGGTCGACGATGGGAAACCCTGGTACTATGATATTCAGTGATACTTAGAACGCGGGGAACTTTCGGAAGAAGCAAGCAGAAATGACAGAAGTTGGCTTCTCAATATGTGAGTTTGAAGGGAGAACTATACAAGAGACAAGCGAATGGCATCCAGCTGACGTGTTTAAGAAAAGAAAAGGCTCAGAAGGCAATTGAAGAAGTACATGCCGGAGTATGTGGACCGCACATGAACGTATTGAATTTGTCTCGCAAGATAGTAAGACAAGACTTTTACTGGTCGACCATGGAAACTGACTGCGCAAAGCTGGTAAAGCATTGTCACGATTTCCAAGCGCATGGTAACTTGAACCATTTACCTCATACAGAGTTGCATGGGCTGTCAGAGCCGTAGCCTTTCTCAGCATGGGGAATTGACATGATCAGAGAAATTCGACCGCACTTATTAAATGGACATCATTTCATAGTAGTGGCAGTAGACTACTTTTCAAAATGGGTGGAAGCCGAGTCATTTCGTAACGTCACAGCAAAGCAGATGGAAAAGTTCATAGCCCGGAACCTCATATGTCGATATGGAATGCCGCATCACGTAGTAATAGACAACAGAGTCCAGTTTCAAGGGGAAATGAAGGTAATGCTACAGAAGTACGAGATAGGATATCACAAGTCGTCACCTTACAGACCACAGACAAATGGAGCAGTCGAGGCAGCCAATAAGATAATAAAGAAGATATTAGCCAAAATGATGGAGAACTACAAAGATTGGGCTGAAAAACTACCGTATGCCCTGTGGGGGTACAGAACTTCTGTGAGAACAGCAACGGGAGCCATGCCTTACTTTATGGTCTATGGCATGGAAGCAGTATTACCAGTGGAAGTTGAGATACAGTCCATGCGGGTATTAGCAGAAGCGGAGCTACTGAACAAGAATGGACCTTGCAGAGATTTGAACAGTTGGCATTGATGGATGAGAAGAGGATGAAGTCCTTACATCATATGTAGTTATATCAGAAGAGATTGGCCCGAGCATTCAACAAGAAGGTACGTCCTACTAAGATCAGAAAGGGTGATCTGGTACATAAGCAGTCAAAGCCTCGACGACAGACCCGAGAGGAAAGTTCAGACCCAACTGGGAATGACCCTACATAGTCAAGAAAGTAATGGGAAACAGGGCAGTAAGACTGTCAGATTTAGAAGGAAACGAGTTCACTGAGCCAATCAACGTGGACAGATTGAAGCAGTATTTTACCTGAGAAAGAGCAGACCGAGCGATCACCGGGAGAACTGGCGAAAGACCTAACCCAATGGAATAGGAAATTCATCCATGCATGCATGCATACACGTAACGTACTTGCATTTTTTTTTTTTGTGTTTTGTTTCGTTTTGTATTCACAGGTTTTAAAGAAGAAAAAAAGAAAAAGCGGCAAATGCAAGCCAACCAAAAGCAGCAATAGTACATTGTCAGCAGTTTTCGGGAATGAATCCCCGGGTTGAGGCCCACGCTATCATCAGTTTTGGGAATGAATCCCAGGGCTGAGGCCCACATTTCCAGTAGTTTTCGAGAATGAATCCCAAGGTCGAGGCCTATATTATTAGCAATTGAAAGGGAGAATTCCAGTGGAGTGAAAAAAAAAGAAAAAGGGAGAAAGAAGTCATTGATGGTTAGGCATATATCCGATGATGAAATTGTTTGCCCTAGGGTGAAACCTTAGAGACGATAAGTGCGAAAAATGCTCTCATCTGGCATTTTGAATGGTTGATCTCAGCTAGACTCGCGAGCACTTAATTATAAGATCTTAGAAGTAGAAACCTGAGTAGTCGACAAGATGACTAGTTGAAGAGATGGCGGATCGGTGAATGACTGTTCGCTTAGATATACATCTTGAGTTACTTGCATTACGATATGTGATATGGTTGGAAACGAAAGAAAAGTCTCTAAAGAAGAAAATGTAAACCGCCTATAACCGATAAGCGTGAAGCTACCCATGGGCGAGTATTAGGACCACCATAAGGAGAAATGCTACCTTAAAGGGTAGGTGTGTTGATTGAAAAAAAAAAGACGAATGAAAAGAAGAAGAAAGTCATATCACATTGAGTACGGAGAAGTAATTACAGAGTATGATCAAGACATCTTGGTTGGTTTGACCCATTGGTCCCATTCTTTGAAACAAAGTCATCGAGTTGGCTTACTTAAGCATCAAGCTATAAAAGAACCTCGGCACACACACACTTGCAGTCCGGTTCAGATCATTTCGGATGTGAGTTGCATCAGATACTTTGAAGGCTCTTTGGTTTTGACACTGGGCATCCTTTGAGGGCGAAAATATGTATAACTATTGAGACCATCTCGTAAAAAACAGTGCAGTATGTTGGTACAGAACGTCGCATCACGTGATCCGCTTTGACCTGATGTAAGCAATGAAGAGCAGAAAGATAAACCGAGTCTGGGGGCGACCAACCTACCCCTTGTCATACAGTAACGGTTCGGCAATGGACCACCTCACAGTAATGGTTCGGGAATGGACCACCTCACAGTAACGGTTTGGGAATGGACCACCTCACAGTAACGGTTCAGGAATGGACCACCTCACAATAACGATTCGAGAATGGACCACCTCACAGTAACGGTTCGGGAATGGACAACCTCACAGTAACGTTTCAGGAATGGACCACCTCTCAGTAATGGTTCGGGAATGGACCACCTCACAGTAACGGTTCGAGAATGGACCTCCTCACAATAACGGTTCGGGAATAGAATGGACCACCTTACAGTAACGGTTTAGGAATAGACCACCTCATAGTAACGGTTTGGGAATGGATCACCTCACAGTAACGGTTCGGGAATGGACCACCTCTTATCAGCTTAGTTCGGTAGTGATTCCTAGAGATCGCAGCATCTTACATGGATGAACCTTGGGGTCGAAGCACCTCACCACCTCTTATCAGCTCAGTTCGGTAGTGATTCCTAGAGATCGTAGCATCTTGCAGGGATGAAACTTGGGTTCGAAGCACCTCACCACCTCTTATCAGCTCAGTTCGGTAGTGATTCCTAGAGATCGCAGCATCTTGCAAGGATGAACCTTGGGGTCGAAGCACCTCACCATCTCTTATCAGCTCAGTTCGGTAGTGATTCCTAGAGATTGCAGCATCTTGCAGGGATGAACCTCGGGGGTCGACACACCTCGCCACCATATCAACTCAGTTCGAAGCAACAGGTAAGTCAGGCAGCAGCTGGCGAGCCAGGTAAGTAAAAATGCATGCATGACTTTGATAGGATTGTCACTGTCACACACTGCACAAGTCCCATCAAAGTGGGGGCGACTATAGGCACTGCATTTTTACATAAGACCCTATGATGAGCCTCGTATGGAGGCACTACCCTTTAAGTTGCGGAAGTAATGGGAAACGGACGTCGGAAGGGAAAACTCAATACCTTGCTAGATTTCATTTATTTGCTTAGCCTCAGGTTCGCTCGATTAATCTCTGTTTTAACTGTTAGACTCGACCCAAAAGTCCTCGCATCCCACACCAAGCCACATGCCCAAGCCCACACACCACCAAGCCACACGCCCAAGCCCACCAAAAAGCCATCCCACACGCCCACAAGCCTCCAAGACCAGTCAAAAATAATTAAAACATTAAACACATGTTAAAATCCAAACAAATCACCTTCCTAATTTAAATAAATCTCCTTCCTAGATTAAATAAATCAAATCAAATCACCTCCCTAAATTAAATAAATCAAATCAAATCTCTTAAATCCTTTTCATAAACTAAAACAAATCACCTTCCTAAATTGAATAGATCTTTTCCTTATAACACACTAATTGAAGATACCCCCAAAATTGCATGATTTCTTTCATTCCCATGCAAGGAAAACCCTAGCCCACTCCTATAAAAAGAGACATAAACCAAACCTTAAGACCCCTAGCTAGCACATTCACACCCAAAACACAAGAGAAAAGCCTCCCCATTGCCGTGAGACATAGTCCCCAATTAGCCCTCCATTGCCGTGAAACACACCCCCCAATTAGCCCTCAATTACCGTAAAAATAGTCCATCAAACAACCCTCCATTGGCGCAAACTGCAGTCCCTAAACACACCCTACACTACCGTAAAACAGTCCCCAAACTACACCATTAAGTCACCGAACACAACCCCAAACTGCACCCTCAATTACCGAAAACACAGCCCCCAAACTGCATCTTCAATTACCGAAAACTGTCCCCAGAACAGTCCCCTAAACCATCAAAAAAAGTGCAACCAAAACAGTCCCCAAACCGTAAAAACAGTCACCCAAAATAGCCTCAAATTACCACAAACAGTAACAAAAAACAACGACCAGAAAAAGCAGCAAAAATAGAGAAAATAGCAGCCCAAAACAGTGAAGTAACAAAGGAAAATATTGAACCAGTGAACTGGAGGAGTGGAGGAGCATTAACCCTTCAGACGGCCGCGTAACGCACTTCCAAGAGGCAACTTAAAAGGTAAGACCTAAGGGCACCCTTTTATTTACTATCGTTCATCTTTTTCAATTATTTATTAGTATTCTTCACATGCATATTGTTGGTTCATGTATGTTATTATTGGTGGATGAATGATTTTGTGCTATCTCTCGTGGTATATCGGATGGAAACCCAGACGTAAATTCCGTAGCTGAATCCGAATGGACGGTAGTGCGGTCTGAACTTGGGATACAACTCCCACGTACTACTTAAGAAACGCACATATTTCATTTTATCTAATCTTGTGTTATCAATGGTTCATTAGAAATAGCACGTTTATCTCCATGATGATTAGTGATTTCTTTCGCTTTAGAAACTTAATTATATCTCTTCAATGTTTATGTTTAGACAATATTATTTATTCATATTTCCGCATTTATCAACTTAATGTGTTCATGAGATTGCGTGATTGCTTTTACTTTATTTACTTCTATGCATGCAAACTTATATGTAGGTTTTACTCCTATATATGCAAACTTAGATATAGGTTGTATGCAAACTTAGATATAGGTTATTCTTGCATGTGTATGTTGCGTAGACTTGGTTATATTATTGCGCAAATCCGTTTATTACAAGTGGCATAAGTAAGGGACCATTCCGAACCCAACAGTTTGAGGTCTTCCCTTGCGAGGGGTGAGTGCGGCCTTAAATCATTTCCCAGTTCACACTGGGTGGCGACTCCGAAATAATGTTTTGTAATGTTTGATGATAAACTTTTACTTGTACCTCTGAGGCGCAAGTACTTTCAATTATATAACTATTATACAAAAGAAAGTCTTAAATCTCAAACTTTTCAAGATTCGAATTTTCTACTATACATATCATATATATAATCATAGATACAAATGGAACCTTAATTAAAGAGATGGATTAGTGTTACTGGACCATAACCCCAAGAGTATTGGAAAAACAATTCGGTAACACTCAATATCAATGAATCAAATCATATAAGATTCAATTAATCCCACTAATCAATTCCATCAAGATAGAGTCATGGAAGTTCAATATTGAGTAAGAATCACATTCATTAAATAAATTTATAACTAATTGCCTTAAATTCATATGTTTGATCATATCAAACATCTTTGAACAATTCAAAGACTCACGATGAATTTTAAAGTTATAGTTTTCAATACTACAAATAGAATAACTTTGAACCTTCAAATATTCTATTCGCGTTTCATCAGAAACATATCAAAAGTTCTCGAACCATTCAAGACGTTCAACATGTACTCTATTAGAAACACTTAACTAAGTAATGACAATTCATTAACTATGTTACAGAGTAAAGAAAACTATCTATGATAATTTTTAATTCATTAAACTACATACATCCAATGTATTAGTCTAATAATCTTGTGGTCTAATGACGATCATTGGTTAAATGAGATTTAATCACATTCTGAATACAATATTCATTAAATGGATAAGGATATGTGGTGTGAACTCGTATCAGACCATCCTTTACCATACGAAATAAACATCTAATGCTTTTATGATAAAATCTCATAAAGCATAGTTCTAAGTTATTTATTTTAACCAAACATTTTCTTAATGTTTATCTTTTCATTAATGACACTACTAGTCATATTAAAATATGTAATAACTATTTATAAGAACAAGTAACTATCAAATAGTCACAAGTTCTGATATCAAATATCAAAACAGTCATAAACATTATTTTAATTAACCAGACGGGAGATTCAGTATCCAATACCTATAATTGTCGTATTGTGAGAATCGATATTCTCTATACACAACTATACACATCTCTTTTCTTAAGCTTTATAATTTGCGTTCAATTATTCCAAACAATTGCAAATATTGATTAGTAAACTGTGTCAGACACGTGACTTCTAAAAGTCACTAAAGCCAATAACGTCATTATAAGATAAACAAAAACTAAAGGGTTTTCTTAATGTCAGTCAAGAATCTCGAGACATGAACTATGCAAGTCAATTCTTTTACTGCATAAGAAACTATTCTCTCTAGACAATTATATCATAAACCAGATATCCATTTAGATTACCTATCGTGACTTAGTAACTAAGTCATAAACCATCTTGATTTACAAGGAAATCGGAAAAACAGTTCCCGATGGTTTCAACTAATCTAACAATATCCAAGTCTACTGTCTTTTTAGAACCTATTCTAGAATAACGCAACCATAAGTAAAGTCAGAAAACCTACTCAAGTAATAAGCATGCAATGGATTAGAAGTATAATTCTATAAACAATATAAAATAAAAAGAAAACAAAGCAGAATTTTCCAAAATATTACATATTGCTTCAGTTATGGATTTTAAACTCAGCAGTTTTCCCACTACTTTCCGTAATACCGTAATCCCCAATGGACAACGGGAATTCAATAATTAAATCGAATTCCATAGTGAGAGTATGATCTAATGAATATTTTCGACTCGTTTTACATGATCTCGCATACGTATATTCATTAGGTAGACAACTCATTGTTAATCACTCACCAATAAATTCTATTTTTGGTCTTGACCGTTTCTCGTTGTGACAGGCTTTGGCACGTTCACAATGAGGCGTATCAAGGCTTCACTTGTCAATGACAAACTCAAGCTACCGATGTAGTCCTGACAGTTTTGGCACGTTCAGGATTTCCACTTTCACTTGAATTTGTCTAGTATCATTATACAACTGGCATGTATAAAATCTCATAACCTACACCCTCACAGCTTTGTGTATGATCTCTCAATGCAGTTATAGAAAGATACTCATAACCGTACTGACAAGATGGACCAAGAAACATGTATCCAATACACGTCACTTTAAAGCCTTATTTCTAAGTGGGGATTTTCTCCTCAGGAAGCTATACTCTACATCAAATGCAGAATTATAATCTAATCATTTTCTAAACAATTCATTCTACCTGAGAAAACATAACACAATTTAATCATTAAATCTCCGTTACATTTTCCGTTAACGTAGAACCGAAAAGTAAAGAAACATATCTAGATTACATGCATGTGCGAACATTAAAATTGGATTAAATATCAAATATCAAGCTGAATAATGTAATGGATGAAGCATCAGACCCGCTCTGATACCATTTTTGTTGGGGTTTCGGGCAATGGGCGCGGGCGGAAGCGCGATTCAGGCGAATCGTAATTTTAAAACTTTTTTCAAATTACCGAATAAATTATTCAATATATAATATGACTAATTTATTCATATTTCACCTAAACCTATTTATTCAATATCAATTATCAACATAAATAAGGTTGAAACGTCGTGAAACGTTTACGAAAAATGTTTTTCCGTAAAATGACGCAAAACCTGTTTTTGACCGAACAGACCACCCGACACTTATGGGAATTGCTCAGGTCAGCCCCAATAGTGTCAGGACAGTTCATGGACTGCCCGAACAGTGACAAACTCACTGTTTGGATAGCCGTCACCCGGTTGGCTCAAAAGTCACCCGTTAAGAGCCGTTTTGGCCGTTTTCGCTTATTTCACACTCTGAAACACTTTCCGGAAATTGTTCCAACTCCCAAAACACATCCATTACATTCATTTGACATCAAATTCATCACAAAATTTCCAGTTTGCACAGATCTGATCCAGAACCGAAATTAATGATTTTTTATGCTTTAAATCTAATTTTTCAAGATTAAATCAATTAATCAAAACACCAAATCAAGTCACCACATATGAACAACCCAAGAACAATTCTAGACATTACAAGAGTGGTCATAACACTCTAGAATGATAACAAATCATTAAATGATAAATTTGGATAATAATTACCATAATTTCATCCAAATACACTCACACATGCACTTCACTTCCAATTCCATCATCTAACACCAAAAGCCCAATTTTAACAAGTAAAGAAACCCTAAAACTATTCTAGGTACACAAGAACAAGAAACAGTATTTCTAAGCTCAGAGCATAAAGAATTACCTTTAATTCTCATTTTTCCTAAGCTTTTTTTTCATTGTGTTTTCTTTAGTTTTTAGCTTGAATCATCAAGCAACAATTGAAACCCATTTCTAAGGAAGCTCTCGGCAATGGAGAATGGTGATGGAAAAAGAAACAAAAATTTTTAATTTAAATCCTAAGTTGCCGACTTTGTAGGGAGTTTTTGGTCATTTTTGGCAAAAATTAATCTAATTAATTAATGTAAACTTTATGTTATCCAATCAACAATGGACACATAAGTTTAATTAATTCATGCCATTTGCTTCAATAATAACTTACCATATATCATAACATTTATGAAAAAGTTTAATTAATTAATTATTTAAATATTTAACAATTAAATATCCAAATAATCAATTAATGTAATTATTATTATATATGTATTTTTATTTACAATAAATAATAAATACATATATTTATGTCATGTGTCAAAATATCATTGACGAATAATTAATGTCTATCTAATCGTATCATGTATCAAATACAAATACACAATAATTACGATCGGCCAAAAACCCTAATACATGTGTTATCGTTTAACCGATTAATGTCCGAATTAACTCATTTAATCCGGTGAAGTATTATGAATAATCCGTATTATTCATATCGAGTTGTCCAAGTGCTCAATGAGTACACTTCATATTGTGGGACTCTCTAATTTAGGTTATCCATCACGAAACCAAATTTCGTTATCATTCACCACCAAATTCGTGTCATGTAATTATTATGACGACCACGGATAATCTCGCTAACTATGCAAGTTGAGGTCATTGCATACGTATAATCCTTCCGTCACAGGCTGTCCATATTATACATGTGATATAGATGAGAACGTCAAATCAGTTTGGTATAATATAATCGACTTTCAATTTACGATCACTAAATAACACTCGGAACTAATTTCTAAGTTATATCACGGCCATAGATTTACAAGATCGTAAACATGTGAGGATGCCTATGCCCTATACACAGGACTGGCAGATCCTATCTTGATACGCACTGGATATCATTAGCATCAGTCCACATCCAACGAACAGGCGGAGGTCTGATCATGAATAGATCATTGACGTGACTGCCATCAAAGTGTGGAGGATAACTCATATATCCCATTGTGGTATCTCAAGTCGAAGGACCACTATGCTCGCTCAACTCGTGAAGATTTCTATTGACATTGGTGTACCATCTATTAGGAAATCTTCAGAGAGTCGTTCAGTGTCTTATCAAATAAACACCTACATATCTATACGAGTCTCCCCAGAGACTCATGGTTCACTGGGATAAACCATCGGAACAAGTCACGATATATGACATTTACTGGTCTCAATGGATTTTACTAACCGACCCGTGTTAGAAAATCTTGACCAGGAACTTTATTTAAGAATATACATCTTATTGTGCGCTTCCCAATGTCAATTACAAAATACGTTGTAACTGCGCACTATATTATAAATCCTAGGGTCTTTGTCTAATATACACATATCACTAAACTAGATTTTGTTTCGATCTAATCGTAATTAGACTGAATAAATGTATAAAAGACAAGGGTGCCACCACTTAATTAGTAATATTATGGAAACAGAATTGTTCGTATTTATGAATCGGACATAAATACGATCCAGATTGGCACTCTGAGCATCAACCCTAACAACAACTATCTCAAGTGGTCGGGAAACTGACTAGCTTTCTATCTCTATTTCAAGCTCTTAAGCTCTCGAGTTTATAAGTTTTGCAATGCAAAAATTACTAACCCTTGAAAGTATGAATTCAACCCCTTTATATTGGCTCTCAAATCCACTATTCTACCCAATTCCGACGCCAGCTCATGTCACTTAGACATCATTATAGTCATAACTCGCATCAACCACCCTAAATCTGGCCAATCAGATTTGCTTATTCTTTTTACTACTGCACCGGCCTATGGTGGCCTACGGCCTAGCCTAGCCTTTGGCGGCCTATGGGGACCTCTAGCAGCCTATGACGGCTCTACTCTAAAACAGTCTTGCCACTACACCAGTCTATGGCGGCTGACAGGGACTAACCACTGTGAATCGCTAGTTTCCCTCCATCTTCATTAGCTTTTTGGGAGCACATCTCCCCATTTAAGACATACGTCACATGACCTCAATATTGGTCGGCCCATGATCCCATCTTCGTTTCTCGGGTCGGCATACCAAAGAAGATGATACTTATCAAAGTCCTGCCCAACTCTTCAATTAGGTCGGACTCACACATAAGGACCTCATCGGGTGAGTTTCAACACAAACCCTAAGAAAACCCCAAATCTATCTCTTCATGTGATCAGGTCGGTATTACTAGCTTCATCTTCAACATGTTATGCCCTCGGGAGAACCTCTCTGTAACATGAGGTCGGATCTTTCTATCAAACCTCATCTCACTCTGAGCCTTCGGGCCCTTACTATCCAATTTTGATCAAATACAATCTCAATTATACCCCTCTTCGGTATCTTATTCTTCCTTGAAGCAATACCCTTCAAAAAACCATCATCAACAGCTTTCATAAATTGTAATTTTCTCTCTCTTTCTCAATTTTAAGCATCTTCTTCATATATCTTCAACAAAACGAAAATCACAGTATCTTTTTCATTCTTTAAGATAAATAAAATAACAAGTGATCTCCTTCATCTTCCCTAAGGATAAATAAAAGTTATTTTGAGATGTACTTCTTAGTGCAATAGTGAAAATTTTGTATATTATTACAACATAATTTTAACATGTAATACTTGTAAGATAATATAAAAGATAATAGCAAGATTCATATTATAATTCATAACCCTTGAGACTTCGTCAAATAGAAGAGTACGCTGGATGTATAACAAGATATTTAGAAGAGAGATCAAACTTCATATATATTTTTTTCACAAATGACTTCAAAAACGAAGGAAGTTATTAAAAAAACCTTACATGATAATTTGATTGACATCTATGTCACTGCAGCCAATATTATTTAGAAAAAGTTAATATTTGGTCCAAAAGCCTTTGCAATATGCACCACAAATTATATGAGATTTGGCTTTGGCGTTTGCGATCAAAGTCAAGAGTGGAGTCCACTCGGACATTAATTGTTTTGTCGTCATGCTAATAATAAAACTTTTATATAATTTTTGAGTCATTGATATTATACTATCTTATTAAGTGCAGGTCGCTATTTTTGTCAAATTCTTTATATATGAAAACGCAATGCGAGTCCATATAAAAGCCTAGGGATTAACGTTTAGGGAAAATAAATCGTAGGAAATCTCACCACAAATTCGCACAAGACAATGTTTCTTAACCTTCATCTGGTCATACAGTACGGGTTTTAACCGTCAAGATCTCACTTGACATGGACATTCCAGTCATCTTTAAGTTTATTGGGCTAAATATGCATGACACGCACAAAAAGTGGTTCTTTACTCCCAAATATAAGAGTGTCGAAGTAATAAAATAAATTAGTAAGTCCAGGGTCAATCCACATGGAATGAATTTAGTAAAATAGAATGAAAGAGTAGAGAGAAAAGAAAAATGTTTGATTTGTTAAAGTAGTTGGAAATTTTTAGGTCAATAAGCAATAATAAAATAAAATGCCAGAGTTAGGGGATCCACTTTTAATATTTCAAATGTAGAAATCTCGCTTTATTATAATATATAAATTGTCTTTGCTACCCAATTAAATTATCTTAGGAATTAATTATGCCAAAACATATAAAACCAATCATAAAGGTGGTGTTCATTTCTGTCAATAACAAGTCTAGTTAGGTATTTAGTTATGCCAAAATATATAAAACCAGCCATATAGGCAGTAGCAAAATGTGTCAATAACTAATCCAGAATTAAAACAAGTTTTAATCATTAGATTTCGACTTATTTATTATAATATAAGCGAGATTGATCTAAGTTTTCATTATAAAAGCTGAATCTTTACCCGAGAAAAAAAAAATTAGCTATTCATTTTGTAATTAAAAACACTAGTAATTTTATTACCGAAAGAAAACGACATTATAGAAAGCTTAAATAAATAAACACACAAGACACTCTCTTCCCAAAAATCTATAGAGAATTCGAAATGAAGTATGAAAATTTCTTCTGCCGGAGGCTTCAATTTATATGCAAAAATTCCGTCCTTGAGTCGCGACGCCAAGGTGTGTGCGTTGCGACACTGCTGCCAGCTATAGACACGTGTTGGAAGATGGGGGCATCACGACGCTAAAGTCCAGCGTGTCGCGACGCGATAGGCGGTGCTCGGGGTGTCTTTGTCTTCATGGGCGCGTCGCAACACTAAGTCCTTTGTGCGTCGCGACGCTATTGCTGATTTTCCTTTTTTGCCCTTTTCCAAGTCTGGTTTTTCCTGTCAAGCTTCCGATCAGTATTTTACCTACCAATAATAAAAATACACAATAAACTATACAAAACATAATGTAAAATATTATTTCACAGATGTACCAATATTAAGGGGATTAGTGAAACTATGAGTGTTAAATGATTGATTTTTCGTATAATAAATATGCATTTTTTTAGTGTTCATCACACCCTCCAACCAGCTTATTACTAGTCCCTAGTAATTCAAGCGAAAACTGAAAGAAAAATTCTATCCAAGTTAACAATTTTTTTTTTAAATGATCACATAAATAAATTCTCATGTACCTTTTACCATTCTTCCATACACTCATAAAATAAGGTAATAATCAATTGATTGTGCCCACAATATTCATAAGTATTTGTTGAAAAGAAAGTAATATTTGTGTCCTAAAATTACATTAGAGTTCTCACCTTTTGGCAATGAAAGTTTATTTACAAATACATCTTCAATCATTGTATTGAGCTTTGGGCCAGTAACTCCCAACCAATTGGTTTTAGGGCACTAGGTGTTAAGACACCCATACAGACTTAATTCCTCGGATCTCAGATATCTACAAAAGGTGTCTGATTTCTTTAAGCTTTTTTTTAACCTTTGTAAAGAGCTTTGGCCAGTGACTCCCAGACCAGTTGGCCTTAAGGCACTAAGTGTTAAAACACCCCTACAGACTTAATTGCTCGAGCTAAAGAGGCTACAAAAACAAACTTATTTAGCATTACCGTTTTACGCGAACAAACACTACTTACCGAGGTAAGATGTCCGGTTACTAAGTAAAAGCTTTATTATTTTTTTATTAAATTAAATCAAGTTCTACCGTTTTACGCGAACAATCACTGCTTACTAAGGCAAGATGTCCGGTCACTAAATAAAAGCATGATTAGTTTTTTTTTTTTTTTAAAAAAAAAAACTAATTTCACTGTCTTTATGTGTTACCTCTAACAAACTAGAAGACTAAATATTGTAAAATTTTCACTTACCATCCATGATCATATGTTATCATGTTGTTTGATAATATCTGTCAATATGAGCATATAAAGATCAAATTTAATCAATGTTACGGAGAATTCACAAATTTAAATAATTCAAAAAGAAAGGAACAAAAATAACTTGTTACGAATTTTTTTAAATGCGTCTCAGGAGCGAAAATTCCTTACACAGCTACCTCTGAAAAGCAATTCCACTTGGTTAGTCACAATTTGTTGTTAGTTTGTGTGTATATATATGTGTATATATGTTTACACTCAAAATAACAACAAAGTAAAAATTATCTAGTAAATCCTATCCCCCCACCACCAGAATGAGACATTGTCCCCAATGTTTAAAGGAAAGAGAAATAGAGTTTAAAAGATATCACCTGGTTAGTGTGGAATTGACAATTGCATCTACAACTAAAGATTACAGATTAAGATCCAAGTTTACTCTGCGCTTTTTGCAACGATCGTTACCAGACCAGTTCAATTTGGAAAGAATAGGGTCGATTTGTGTGGTTCATAAGCTAAGAGTTGGTATTCATTAAATCATCATATTTTCTTGTAGTTAGGAAGATATCTCTTATTAATTTTGAAATAAATTCATTTCTATTGGAATCTTCAAGAAATACAAAAAGAAAATCGAAAAATCCATTAACATTAAACAGCCCAATGGGTTTTTGGTGAATATTCAAGTTTGCCCATGACGCAACTGTGAATATTTTGTTAGACAGTAATGACCCATAGTGTCACTATTTTGTAAATGATATTGTATTATTGTACAAAATTAACTATGTAGTAATAAAATTGCCTTTTGCCGTTTTCTAATTTATTTACTTTGATATATAAATGGTAAAAGTCCCTATGATTAATTCCGGATTGAGATGATATGAGACAGTATCAATCCATAAAGGTTTAATCATTAAATATCCCTAGTCGTAGTATTATCGAGATTGGACATCGATAATGCGGAATAGACTAGTACTGCACTTGTGCGTGTTGTGAGGGCACAACAACATAGTTCTCATATATTTGAGTATTGGATACTTATGCAAGTGCGGTAGGAGGTTGTGTTTTACCGATGGTACGGAAAACAGCTTCGCTCTGGATAGACCCCGCGGAATCCCATTGGTAGTATGTCTGCGTGTCTATGGAGTCCGCTTCAGGGTAGGTGCATATGGTCTTAACCTGAGACTTGCATCGCTAGTACTTGCGACAATCGGTAGACTTTAGTTTTGGTCGTCCAGGGCTTTAACAGGTTCTGTGTACACCTCTTCTAGGTTTATCGGGAATCGTAGTGTATTGGGTGTGATGTCAAGACGGAAGTATCATTTCAGACTTATGGAGATGATGATCGCGCAGGATACAGAACTAGTACTCTATAATGGTTGCAACCATCGGGATAATATGACAAGGTCAGGATTATCCGATTCAAAGAGACTAGTTGCTTGATGTCCGATATATGTATCGTACGGGGCAGACACATCTCCAGCCCCAGGCCTTACATGTGATCATCCGATACTGGATCAGTATACACTATACTACGGTATACTACGCCTGTTATAGATCTTATATTCCAATAAGAATATTTCTGGAGAATTGGGTAGGCATGGCGTTTTGCTAGAGGCTAACCTTGTCTTGTAAATCGGTAAAAACGTAGTACTTGGTACGTACGTGTTCGGATAATCTGACGGCCGTATTTACTGCCAACATATCCAGAGATCTCTTGGGTCGCTTCCCGAAGATTCACCAATGACGTATGATTCAAACTCGATTAATCTTGGATTAATTACGGAGAGACTTTATCTTGGATAAAGTACTATACATAGAGAGAGAACGATTAATTTGGAATTAATCGTAAAATTATTATATTCGATATAATAATCGAAATTCGATTTCGACGCGAAATTAAAATTAGATTTTAATTCGGGCAAACGAGTTAATTTAGAATTAATTCGTTAGCGACGTAAATAATAATTTCGCTAGGCGCAATTATTTATTTAAATTCGATTTAATTAACGTCGCGACGAAGTTCGGTATTTCGGAAATATCGAACCCGAACGCGTGAGTACGCGTGGGCCCACTTTCATTTGGGTTGTGTGGGGGCCCACATGACACATGTCATTTTATGCATTATTTAATTGTTAATACATTGCATGGTGATAGTGTACAATACACTCAATGGTTTTGCATGGAGTTTGAGTGTTTGACACTCTAAGCCATTGCATGATTTGTGTCATAAGTTTATTATTAATTTAATAAATATTATGGCATAAATATAAATTGATTTTTGTAACAAAAATCATAACACTCTCTCATATTCTCTCATGACCGAAACTGCTAGCACCATCAAGGGATCATACAAAGGTGTTATGGGAAACTAATCTTAGAGCTTGGAAGGATCAAAAATTGCTTGGAGCTTCTCTTTTCTGTTTGGCCGAAACCCTCACTGCACAAAGGAGAAAATTTTTGTTTCATCAACGCATCCGCATTCCGATCTTTGTGAGTATGATTCCGCCATACTTCAATATTGTTCATTCATTTATATGTTTTGTTTGCTCTTTTGATCTTGGGACATGGATTAGAATTTCCAACATATTTCTTCCAACGTTCCTAGCCCGCCTAGTAAAGCAATAAAATCGTCAGCATGATTGATCATTTCAGTGAGTCTTGCAGTCATACCTGAGACAATACATTATTCTCCATTTGATTTTTTCGATGATGTTGTCCTCTGTTAAAGGTTTTGGAATGATCCCCAAAACCTGATTGCCACCTTCTTGTACAGCCTTTGGAATACACCCCATCAATCCAAGATTGCCACCGCCGTATACTAAGTGAATATTTCTTGCCACCATAACTCTACCCAATTCTCTCGCAGCCTCAATAAATTCTGGTTTAGTTCCAGAGCTAGTTTCACAAAACACACAGATATTAGTGACTCGTCATTTTTAAGTTGTCTCCATTTGTGCGATCTCTCTTAGTTAGATGTGTTGAAGAGAGAGATGTGACGAGCTGAATTTATAGATCCTGAAAATGGTGAGTAATAAAAGCACTAGTACCTACAAAATGAAAATTATTAGATGAACATGAAAATAAATCGTGATAGTCAAAAAGTTTAGATACTGTTGGTAAAAAATTAAAAAATTTAGAACAGTAAATTAATCAAAACAGTAATTGAAAGTAAAGGAAATCAAAGCAATAGATATGTACTGGTAGTTGTGATTGTGGCTCACATCTTCCTCTGGTTTTACGTCTAGTAACGGCTTGAACGCCCTCTATGGGTCGGGGATAGGCTTCCCATCCAATTTTCTTATAAATTGGCAAACAAGGTCTTTTAAAGTTAGATTCCCGAGACTGTATTGTTGTCTTTCTTTTTGAAATTGTGTATGTAACTTGTGAATCTCACGATGAACATATCCACTAGGATGCGTCTCAAGAGTCAATGATTTACCATCTAAAGACTCCTTAGTCAAGCCATCTCTAATGAATTGAATTTTATCTTCGCGATTATCAGACACCATTCATAAGGAACGACAACGAGTGTTGCACGTGTAGTGTGCACATTTAAAACAAACACCTAATTGTTTAGCTCTTCTTTTTTAGCATAGGTGATTTTCCCTAAACCTGACATGTAAGAAATGAAAGAGTCGGATGACTCACATGCCAAGCGAACTTTTGTTTCAATTACCTAACGAATATCACTAGGAATATCATGAATTATAAGAAGCCTCATTCTTTCTGTTCGTGCGTTGTAAAATTTTGTCAAAGTATTTTGGGGGAGAGAAGGAAAATATTTGCGGAGTTTTGCGGGAGTTTCTTTCATTCTTTAGTTGTATGGTATCAGTAATTTTAGGAGACTGAAATAACCGACTTTGAGTCACGGAGTACCGTTATCCGCTTCTTAATCGGGGTGTGAAAATAAAAAGAAAAGACAAAAATACTGCAAAACTAAAAAATGAAAATTAGAAAAATATTAAACAGAGAAGAAAAGAAACTACATCAATCACGGTATACTGGGTTTGAAAGGAGAAAAAACTCTTGAAAATTTGAACACTCCAAAAATGGTTTCAGACGTTGTCCATTCACTTTAAATATATCACCATCTCTAGGATTCTCAATGTCAATAGCTCCGTATGGATAAACGTGTTTCACAATGAATGGGCCACTCCATTTGGATTTCAATTTTCCAGGAAATAAATGAAGATGGGAATTATAAAGCAAAACCTTTTGACCAACTTTAAATATTTTTCGTGAAATTCCACTATCATGAAAGGCCTTAGTTTTAGCTTTAAGAATTTTCGTATTCTTATATGAATCATTCCTTAACTCTTCAAATTCATTTAATTGGAATTTACGTTCGTGACTGACATTTTCAAGGTTTGAATTGAATGCTTTAATAGCCCAATATGCTTTATGCTCAAGTTCTATAGGCAAATGACAAGGTTTTCCATAAACTAGATGATAGGGTGACATTCCCAAAGACGTTTTGAAAGCTGTTCGGTATACCCAAAGTGCATCAGTTAGTCGAAAAGACCAATCTTTGCGATTTGAGTTAACCATTTTTTTTAAAAAAATTTTAAGTTCCCTACTCGCTAGTTCAACTTGACCATTCGTCTGAGGGTGATATGAGGTGGAAACTTTGTTTGTGTCTCCATACTTTTTCATTAAGGACTCAAACGGTCTGTTACCAAAGTATTTACCTCCATCACTTATAATGGCCCGAGGAATTCCAAATCTACTTAAAATATTTTCTTTTAAAATTTGATCATAGTTGTGTGATCATTGTTCCGACAAGGAATCACCTCGACCAATTTTGAGACATAATCGACTGCAACTAAAATATATAAAAATCCAAATGATGGTGGAAATGGGCCCGTGAAATCTATCCCCCAATAATCAAAGATTTCAACGATAAGGATGGGATTTAAATGCATCATGTTTCTTTTTGAAATGGATCCTAACTTTTGACAGTTTTCGCAAGTTTTGCAAAAAGCGTGTGTATCTTTAAAAATGGTAGGCCAATAAAATCTACACTGTAAGATTTTTGCAGTAATTTTCTTAGATGAAAAATGACCTCCAAATGCTTCTAAATGACAAAACTGAATAACACCACTTATCTCATTGTCCGATATGCATCGTTTAAAATCTGATCAGGACAACACTTAAACAGATATGGATCATCCCAATAGAATCTTTTGACTTCGGTAAAAAAATTTCCTCATGTGTTGCTGGCTCCAGTCTGGAGGTATCTTCTATGTTGCAAGAAAATTGACGATATTAGCATGCCAATGTATTGTGTTTACATAGAATAAAACTCATCAGAAAAAGAGTCATTGATAGGAGTTGTATCAATTAATGACTCATTTGTAAGTCTTGATAAATGATCTTAATACCTTTAGATGAGGTTACATAAGAATCTGGATTAGGTACCAAAGTTTTTAATGAACCTCCTATACAAACCTGCATGTCCTAAGAAAGAACGGATTTCCCTGAATATTTTTGGTGATGGCAATTTAGAGATTACTTCTATTTTTTCCTTTTCAACTTCAATACCTTTAGATGACACAACGTGGCCCAAAATAATTTTTGAATTAGTCATGAAATGGCATTTTTCCCAGTTTAACACAAGTTATTTTTCTTCACATCTGTTCAAAATATTTTCCAAATTATTCAAGTAATTATCAAATGAATTTCCAAAAAAAGTTATATCATCCATAAAGACCTCTAAACAATGTTCAACCATGTCACTAAATATGCTTAACATGCATCGTTTGAATATTGCATGTGCATTACAAAGTCCAAAAGGCATTTTCCTAAATACAAATGTTCCCAAGGGGCATGTGATTGTGATCTTTTCCTGGTCTTCTAAAGCAATGGGAATATGATAATAACCTGAGTAACCATCAAGAAAATAATAGTATGGATGTCTAGCTACTATTTCCAAAATTTGGTCAAGAAATGGTAAAGGAAAATGATATTTTCTAGTTGCGTCATTTAGTTTTCTATAATCAATGTACATACGCCAACTAGATGGGATGCGAGTTGGGATTAATTCTCCTTTATCATTTTTTACAACAGTAATTCCAGATTTTTTGGGTACAACTTGTGTAGGACTTACCCCTTTACTATCAGAGATAGGGTAGATAATGCCTACATCAAGAAGTTTATGGACCTCAATTTTTACTACTTCTTTCATATGAGAGTTTAATCTTCTTTGGGGTTGACGATATGTCTTAGCATTATCTTCTAAATGTATTCGGTTTGTGCAAATTAATGGATTAATGCCTTTTATGTCTTTTAAAGTCCATCCAATTGCTAGTTTATATTTTTTTCAACATATTTAACAACTTACCTTCTTGATTGCTTGTAAAAAGAGAAGAAATTACCACATGGTAAGTTTTGTTATCTTCTAGAAATACATATTTCAGTCCTTCTGGAAAATATTTTAACACCAATTTGGGTTGTTCCTCGTGTTTTTCTTCTTCCAATGTTCCCATTTCTTCAAAATTTTGTATCTTTCCATCGTCTTCCAATACATGCGTAGAGTCAAGTAGAAAATCATTAGTAATATCAGAATCTATTTTCGTATTTGATTCAATAAAATTAGCAGTACAAATTTCCATTGGATGAGATAAACTCCCCTAAACATGCTCATCCAAAATTGGCTCAATTGATTCTATGCTTTTGTTTTCATTGTCTCGCACTTTGATTAATCTGGGATTATTAGAAAGAGAGATAGAATTAATCTGGGATTAATTCGTTGAGAGAGAGAATTAATCTGGGATTAATTACGAAGATATTTTATCTCGGATAAAATATCGTTAAAGAGAGAGAACGATTAATTTGGAATTAATCGATAAAATAATATATTCGATATATTATTAGAAATTGGATTTCGACGCGGAATTAAAATTGGATTTTAATTCGGGCGAACGAATTAATTTAGAATTAATTCGTTAGCGACGTGAATAGTGAATTCGCTAGGCGTAATCACTTAATTACGACGCGACGGAAAATTCGTTAATTTGGAATTAGCGAACCCGAGCCCGAGAGTGATTGCGAGCGCATTCGCATTTCGAATTCGAGCGCGGCACGCAAGTCACATCAAGCGTCAAATCGCTAGTCGCGTCAATCGTCAAATCAATTGTCACTTTGAGTGATGTGACTTGACAACATGTCACTTTATTAAAGTGATGTGATGTGACTTAAAGTAAAAGTAAAGGTGATGGAATATGAAAAGGTTTGGAATATATATATGTTTTATTTATTTTTGGAAAATAAATGAATAAATATATATTACTTTTTCTTTTCCCTTTACACATGATTTTCGGTCCTCTCTCTCTCCAAAATACGACATCTCATCTCCCTCATTTTCTTCTCTTCTTCTCACGGTCTCAAGACCGATTCTTCATCAAATTTGTTCTGGTTTGACCGAGCATTTGAGAAGCAAATGAAGAATACTAGTGCTAGCACACCTTGAGTGATACATAGGTGATAGGGAAGTGTCTTCATGAGCTTGGTTTTATTTTGAAGCTTGAAGCTTGGAGCTTCAATGGAGTTCATGCATGGCCGATTCTTGGAGGAGGAAGCAGCCCCCACGCCGAGCAGTCTACCTTCTTCGCAGCTCACTGCCGAGCAGTAACATGCAGTGCGTTTTGGTTGTGTTCTTCCTAGCATCAAACCCATCAATGTGAGTATATTCTGCACCTCCTTTGATGTGTTCATATGCGGTTTTTATGCATGATTTGTTGATCTTGGGACTTGAATTGAACTCTTACAATGGTATCAGAGCTTTTGATGTATGAAAACCGAATTAGGGTTCTTGAGCAAATTTGGGGCTTTTTGATTTTAGCTTGATTCTGTCTAATTGATTGTTTGAGAATGATTATATATGATTGAATTTGAGTTGTATGTAATCAATTTGATAAAAAAAATTGATTGGATTGATTTTCCCCAATTTGCTTATTTTTGTCAAAACTTTAATTTGGGTAAACTCGATTTAGGCATGATTTGGTTGAATTGTTTGATGCATTATGCTTGAATGAGGTTGAATTGAAGTTGTGCATGATCAATTTCAAGAAAATTGGATTAGATCAATTTTCCCCAATTCTTTAGGTTGAAATGAAACTTGAAATTGGGTAAAATGTGTTTGAGCATGTTTTAATTCAATTGGATGTTTAAGTATGCTTAGAACATGTTTAATTGAGATTGTGTGTGATCAATTTCATGAAATTGGATTGGATTCAATTTTCCCCAATTTGAAGGCTTGGCCGAAAATTGCATAACCCTAATGTCTTGGTAATTTTGTTTTGTTTGATCATTGGATGACTTAAAACAATTGGTTAATGTTGTTTTGAAGTTCAATTGGATTGAATTTTGATTTGGAACATTTTTTCCCTTTTAAAGTGGCTTGGCCGAATCTTATGAACATGAGATTCTTTGTGATTTTTTGTTTTAATTCATTGGATGAATTGTATTGATTTGGGAAATTAAGATTGTGGACTCAATGGATTGAAACCGAATCGAATTGAAAAACCCCTAATTGCCGAGACTTGATAGCATGTTAATTGGGTTTGATTTTAATTGAATTGTGTTGGACACTATTTGGTTGTTAAAGTGCATGATTAATTAGGCTAATTGATATTTTAGAAATGTTAATTGGGTAATTGATTGTGTATTACACTTAGGTTAATTAATTGTGAAATTTGGAATTTTATAAGTTAATTAATTTGGGCTTGATTTTGGAAATTGGGCTTGTTAGGTTGTAATTGGGCTTTTGGGCTTTGTTGTAACAAAGTTGGGTTTAGGCAAAATTGGTTGGATCCAATTAGGCCCAAAACCGAATCCAAAAGGTCCAATTATGATTTAATGGACCTTAATTATTTAATTGGGCCTAATGGGCCAAAATTAATTTAAAGGCTTATGGGGTAACTCCCGGATTGGATTTTGGTTGTTCGGTTTGACCCGAGTTGACCAAAAGTCCACGCCTATAGAAATTAATTAAAAGCCCATTGGACTTTAATTAAATAAAACATTAGATGTTAATCGGGCTTTGAGACCCGTTGCGATTAAATTTGGAATTTAAGTCGTAAAGGTTCGTTAATAAAAGTGTAATATTTAATTTGGAATTAAAAAATAGAATTAGAATTAAATACGTATTAATTGGATTTAATTATGTAATTTAATTTAATTCGTAGAATTGTACTTTGAGTACGTGTTCGCAAAAACGAGTTGACTCGAACAAAATCAAATCTTTGTTTGAACATTGGATGATCACTAATAATCAAGATTAATTAATTTGATTGATTAATTGATAACATGCTTGTATGGATACATGGTTATGATGTTTGAATAATGCATATCAGATGGATATTAGTCGGGTTGGGCGATTTTGGAAATTGTAATAAATTTGATTTATTAAATTGGACCTGCGCGTCCAGCCTTAGCACACTTTAGGAGTCTTACGAAGGTGATAGGGAAACCCACCCATGGGCATGGAATGCACACCAAGCTTGGAGCTTGAAGAACACAAAAATGGAGCACAAAATTTGGAGCAAAATCGAGAGCTTCTTGGACTTAAAGCTTGACGATTTTTGTTGTTCCTCGCATTGTAAAAGCCGATCAATGTAAGTATGATTCCGCCATGCTTCTTTCTTGTATTCACACATATGATTTCTTGCTTGAATCGATCTTGGGACTAACCTAGAAACCCAACAATGGTATCTTGAGCCATTTTGAGCATGAAATTTGATTAGGGTAAAATTTGGGTAAATTGAATTTGAGCATGTTTGAGTGAAATTACTTGTTTGAGCATGCTTGTAAATGGATGACTTGGAGTTGTTTGTGATAAAATTTTGTGAAAAATGGATTGGATCAAATTTTCCCCAAAATGTATGTTTGGCCGAAACTAATAGTGCCCTAAAGTCATGCTATTTTTTGTTCCTTTTATCATTGGATGACTTGAAATATTTGTGAAATGATGATTTGTAATTCAATTGGATTGAAAATGAAATCGGACATAAAAACCCCATCAATACCGTGAGCTTAAAGCATGTAAAATGATTGATTTTTTATTCAAATGTGTTGGACATGTGTTGATGATAATTAGCATAATTAATTGAGTAAATTGGTGGTTTGAAAATATTAATTTGGTTAATTAATTATGGCATACACTTTAGGTTAATTAAATTATGAAATTTGGAATTTTGGTAATTTAATTAATTGGGCCAAATTTGGAATTAGGCTTGTCAAGTTGTAATTGGGCTTAATGGGCTTTGTTGGGCCAAGTTTGGTTTAGGCTAATTGGTTGGATCCAATTGGGCCCAAAACCATATCCATAAAGTCCAAATATGACTTAATGAACCCTTAATATTAATTGGGCCTAATGGGCCTAAATTGGTTTCTTGGCAAATAAAGGTGATTCCTTAAATGGGCTTTAGTATTTTGGTTTGACCCATATTGACTAAAAGTCCATGCCTTAAGAAATTAATTAAAAGCCCATTGGACTTTAATTAAATTGACATTGGATGTTAATTGGGCTTTGAGACCCGTAACGATTAGATTTAGAATCTATGTCGTAAAGGCACATTAAAAAGTGTAATTATTTAATTTAGAATTAAATATAGAATTAGTATTAAATACAAATTAAATTGGATTTAATGTTGTAGTTTAATATAATTCAAGAATTCGTACTTTGATTACTTATTCGCAAAACGAGTTTGACTCGAGCAAAATCAAATCGTTGTTTGAACATTGGATGGTCATTAATTTTCAGATTAATTAATTGGATTAGATTGATTGATAACATGCTTTGTGTGAATACATGGATGCGATGTATGAATAATGTATATCAGATGGATATTAGATGGGTGAGGGCAATTTTGTAAATTGTTTTAATAAATTTAGAATTTATTAAATTGGACCTACGTGTCCAGCCTATTACCTCTTGACTCTTTGTATTTCTCTTCTCACCTATTCCTCTCAATGTAAATGAGGTTTCTTTAGAAGTGTTATGTAATCGGGTAGAAGTAATAACTGTGCTAGCGGGAGAGAGGAAATTGAGAGATTTGTTCTAGGAACAATGTGTTAAGTATCCATCCGCATATCATTATTATATTTACTTACGCGCCTTATTATGTGTTTAGAATGCATGTTTAAGGGTGTATGATGATGAGACCTTAACAAAGATAATAAATTGGTTGCCAATTACGCGAAAACACCCTCAACACATATTAAGCGTTTTTCCTTCCATTGAGTGATTCTTACTCAAGATCCAAAATTGGCACTGGTTTGTTGGCCAAAGTCAAGACCTTTGTCTATCACGGATGTGTTTGGATCATGAAGGCTTTGTTCCATATCGGTGTCTTGTCCAAGTTGTGATTTTTTGGCCAAAGTCAATATCACTTCTTGTCCATCGACATTGATTACGAAGCTTTCCAAGGTCAATGTGTTCCGCTTAACTGGGATCACTAAGTTTGTTGTGCCAAAGCCAAGGCTTAGTTGATTCAGAGGAAAAATGTTAGGGAATATATTGGATATATTGGCATATATAAGATATATGTTTCGGACTTGGATGTCCACCTACTGGATCTAGGAATTGGATGGGATCCAATTGATCTTAGAGATCTACCTAGTTAATTATCATACAATTTGTTGGCCAAAGTCAAGATTGTGTGTTATTTAACGGGATCCTAGCCCACTAGGAAACAAGGTTTCCCGAGTAATCCACAGACGGTTAGAGGCTCACCGAAAAATAGTGGGAGGCAAGTATTAAATTTGCAATATTCGTTTAGTTACTTGCCAATACGCGCTCATTTCAATTTTTCGTCAAATACGTAATTATTTATTAGTTGGACTAATATTTAATTGTTGTTTTAAATAAATAGTTGGACTGTATTCAAACTATTTCAATTAATAGTTGATTTTATAATTGGATTATAGTAATCAATATAATTGAATTTAACCTATTAAATTATAGTTGATTATATAGTTAGACTATAGTAATCATTATAATCAATAGTACCTAAAATCGTTGATTGGATAGTTGGACTATAGCAATCAAGATAATTGAAAGATTAGTGTTTAAAACATAATCCTGGGTGAAAATGTCATTAAACGACTTTAATTTTCAAATTGGGAATAAAATCTCAGGATAGTCCTGGAAGCCGAGAAGTTACTTTATTTGATATAGTGACGTCTCGAGCCTAAGCCCGGAGTTGAGCAAATAGTAGAACATGATATTTGGAATATTCATGTGATGATAACCTTAGTGCTTAATCCGTTAAGCTTGCCGCAAAGACTCATTAATTTCTTATTCAGAACTAAGGATTAGATCCTTATAGTATGATATAGAAATTGAAGGATCTTCATAGATCTATCTTTAGATCTTAGAAGTACAAATTGCAATAGAAAACTCTTGGAGAGTTAATGGCTATACTCAATGAGACAAAGCCAGAGTTTGCAATAAGGCAAGAAGCGCAAGGCGCACCTTACTTCGACATTCCGGAAGGCCAAGGCTTGGCCAAAGGCTTATGGGGTGTGGAAAAGGGGCAAAGGCAAAGTCATTATAATCTTATGGGAAGATAAAGAACATATCCCAAGATGTCTTCCTAAACTATGCAAATGGGGTCACTGGAAGCGTGACTACCGTATGGACAAGGCAAACATGAAGGAAGTGAAGAGGGGCAAGGCTCCGGCTTCAAATATGTTTGTCACAAACATGTTCCCTGATAAACAGGATATGTTTGTCACTAGTATTAAAATTGGATTTTAGATACTGGATGTGGTACATAAATATCTACTGGTGTGCAGAATCTGCTGATAAACAGGATATTGACTTCAGTTGAGATTAATCTACGAATTGGAAACGCGACAAGAGTCGCAGTTTTAACCGTAGATACCTAAGTTTAGGAACTACCCTTCGGGTGTGTACTTAAAATTAGGAAACTGTTAGAATATAACTAGTTTGACTAGAAACATTATCTCTATATCAGGGTTTAACCCGTTGCGGGTATACCTTTATATTCTAGAACACTAAAGTGTTTTATTTTATAAAGATGATATTGAGATAAACACATTAGATATGAATAACAATATTTATATTTTGAATATAAATAAATCTCATACATATAATAGGACAAACAAATAGCTCAAACTGATTTGATCAGATGAGACTTATTAGTGGCATTGTTGTCTGGGACACAATCAACAAGACTCGTATATCCACACTTTCGAAGAGTGGATACTAGGACAGATTTAATTCTATTCAAATAAATTCTACGAATCTAGTTTATTAGGCAAAGTGCCTGAAATACTTTTTACTTGGTAAAAGTGTAAATGCCACCGATCTGTTAGCCCTCAGTCATAGTGACGTAAGTGGGCCCCTGTCTAGCTAGGCTAGAGGTGGATATGAATGTTTCGTGACCTTTACGGATGTGGCATCGCGTTATGGTTATGTGTTTCTTTTGAAACACGAATCGGAAACTTTTGATGAATTCAAAGAGTTTCGACACGAAGTAGACAAACAGATCGGCTAAAGTATTAAACACCATGATTGGACCATGTGGAAAATACTTAAGCAATAAGTTTCTCAAATACTTGAAAGAGTATAGTATTCTTTCAATGAGGACTCCTCTTGGAACACATCAATTTGACGGTGTGTCCGAACAGAGAAACCGAATTTTTTGGACATGATAAGGTTAATCATGAGTCGCTCTGAGCTACCATTTCCTTCATAGGATATGCATTAAAAAATGTAAAACTTATTTTGAATAAGGTTCCATAAAAAATATGTTAGACAGACTTCATATTAGATATGAACAGGAAAGAAACCGGGTTTTCTCATTCCTGGTGATTTGGGAATGTTAGGCATATGTTTGGATGATACCAAACTAGAACCCAAATTGGATAAGTGCCTAATTTTAGGTTATCCTAGGGAACCCAAAGTATAGTACTTATACAACTCACTAGAGAACAATGTAATTGTTGCTCGCCATGCGGTTTTCCTAAGAGGAATACCTATATGCAGTGGTAAGTGGGAGGAAAGTAAAACTTGATGAAAATCGGAGTAATACTGTTCCAGGCACCGATTCCTTAATGGAACACAAACAGTTCATCAAAGATGAAACTATACCAATAATCTTTAAACACACAAGAACCGCGCAAGTCGGATAGAGTCAGAAAACAACCTGGGAGATATGGGTTTCTGATCTCACCTCATAAAGATGTCAATCTTATTGAGGAACATGAACTGACTACGTATGAGGAAATAATACAAGGTATTGACTCCCAATTATGGCAAGTTTGGATACTAGTTGTTGTACCGGAAGACATTGTGCCTATTGGTACTATATAAGTCTTCAAGGAAGACATACATGGAAGGCAACATACCAACGTACTAAGTTGGGCCTGTAGCGAAAAGGTATCATTATCAATATTATGTCGATTACGACGAAACCTTTTAACAATTGCCATTGTTAAATCCATTTGGATAATACTTGCCAATGCTGCATGTTTCATTCATGAAATATAGCAGCTGAATGCCAAAACCGCTTTCCTGAACGGAAACCTTTTGGAGGATGTTTACAACATCCTGACAGTTTTGTCGTACCAAAACGAGCAAACAAGGTTTGCAAGTTAATTCGATCCATGAATGGATTGAAGCAAGCAAAGCGTTCTTGGAACTATCGTTTTGATGTAATCATAATGGTATATGATTTAATTCAAAACGAAAATGATTCTTGTGTATATAAGGAGGTTAGTGGGAGAGCACTGACAGTGATTGTCCTAAAAATGATGATATGTCATTTCTTGGAAATGATATTCCCATAAAACAATCGGTGAAAGCTTGGCTTTCATGAAAATTCTCCGTAGAATTCGTGGGAGAAACAACCTTTATTCTAGGAATAAAGATCCACTGGGATAGATCTAAAAGTTGTTGATACTCTCCGAGAACTCGTACATTGACACAAATGTACGTGACCTGGTGTCTTATACGCTTTGAGCATATGAGTCACAATCAGGCCAATACAAGTGATGGTCACTGGATTGATGTTAAGAACATCCTTTAGTATCTTAGATGAACTAAGGATGCTTTCTTATACTATGGAGAAGGAGAACTTGAAGTGACTGGGTTCACGGCTGCAAGTTTCCTAACCGACAATAACGACTATAAGTCGTAACAAAGGTACTATACAGTTTGAATAACGGAACAGTGAGCTGGAAATCTTCCATGCAAGATATTGTTACCGAATAAACAACAAAAGTGGATTATTGCTGCAGCCGAGGCAGCAATAGAAGCCTTTTGGGTCGATAATGATCCTAATTAGATTAGGAATAGTTCTGTTAGCAGCTGAGCTAGGCTACAACACAGCTAAAGAATTAATGGTCTCATCAACGATCCAGATATTTACTTCAAATATTCATCTGATTCGTTCGGATCATATATCGTGGCGATATGATGATCGAATAAATCGTATCAGATGATAATCATACAAATCTGCTGACGAAAGCCTTTTCTCAGCAGAAGTTTGAGCGAACCGTATATAGTTCGGTTGTAGGACACTTGAGTGATTGGCTATAGGCCAAGTGGGAGATTGTTGGACAATTATGACCCATAGCATCACTATTTGTACAGATCATGGTGTTGTTGTACAAATTAACTATGTGACAAAGGAAATTGCCCTTTTATCATTTGTAATTGGATTACCTAGATGTATAAATGATAAAAGGTCCATATGATTAGTTCCGGATTGAGAAGATATGAGACAGTATCAATCCACGGAGGTTTAATCATTAAATATCCCTAGTTAGAGTATTATCGAGATTGGACATCGATAATGCGTAAAAGACTAGTATTACATTTGTGCGCGTTGTGGGAGCATAATGTCATAGTTCTCATATATTTGGGTATAGGATACTCATGCAAGTGTAATAGGAGGTTGTGTTTACCGATGGTACGGAAACAGCTTCGCTTTGGATAGACCCCTCGGAATTCCATTGGTAGTATGACTATGTGTCTATGGAAGTCTGAATCAGGGTAGGTGTATTTGGTCTTAACCTGAGACTTACACTGCTAATACTTACGACAATCAATATACTTTGGTTTTGGTCATCCAGGGCTTTAACAGGTTCTGTGTACGCCTCTTCTAGGTATATTGAGAATCGTAGTGTATTGGGTGTGATGTCAAGACGGAAGTATAACTCCAGTCATAATGGAGATGATTATCACGTAGGATACGAAACTAGTGCTCTTATGTACTGCAGTCATCGGATAATATGACTAGGTCATGATTATCCGATTAAAGAGACTAATTATCAGAGATCTGATATGTGCTTCGTACGGGGCAGACACAATTCCAGCCCCAGGCCTTGCACGTGACATCTGATGCTGGATCGAAATACGCAATACTACGTATACTACGCCTGATATAGATCACATATTCCTATAAGAATATTTCTAGAGAATTGGGAAGGCACGGTGCTTTGCTAGAAGCCAACCATGTCTTGTAAATCGGTAAAAGCGTAGTACTAGGTACTTACGTGTTCGGATAGTCCGACGATCGAATTTACTACCAACATATCCGGGGATCTCATGGTTCGCTTCCCGAAGATTCACCGATGACGTATGACTCGACTTTATTAATCTGGGATTAATTATAAGAGATAGAAAATTAATCTACGATTAATTACGAAGATATTTTATCTGGATATAAATATTATTTAAAGAGAGAGAACGATTAATTTGGAATTAATCGATAAAATAATATATTCGATATTATACAAATTGGATTTCGACGCGGAATTAAAATTAGATTTTAATTCAGGCGAACGAGTTAATTTAGAATTAATTCGTCAGCGACGTGAATAGTAATTTTGCTAGGCAAAATTATTTAATTGAATTTGATTTAATTATGTCGCAAGGGAAAATTCATTAATTTGGAATTAGCGAACCCGAGCCCGGGAGTGTTTACGGGCACACTCGCATTTCGAATTCAAGTGCGGCCCATAAGTCACATCTAGCGTCAAATCATTAGTCACTTTAATTGATTTTTGGGTGAGAGAGT
Organism: Zanthoxylum bungeanum; assembly: GCA_019454045.1. Classification (NCBI taxonomy): domain Eukaryota; kingdom Viridiplantae; phylum Streptophyta; class Magnoliopsida; order Sapindales; family Rutaceae; genus Zanthoxylum; species Zanthoxylum bungeanum. Next base: position 50,327 of record SKCR01049532.1, on the reverse strand, counting down.
GGAGAGAAAATGGAGAGAGATGAATGTGTGTAAAAGTTGTGTAATTAGTTGTAAAACCTCAAAAAGGTTTAAAAATTATATTTTCCATAAAATATACAAAAAGCATTTACCAAATAATAAATCAAATAAATAAAATGGTAAATACTCCCACCAACTTTCACTATTTCAACCACACACATCAACTATTCATTTTACTTTAATAAAATGATGTGTGTCTTTCAATCAATCAATCACATCAATCAATCACATCACTCAAAGTGACATTTGATTTGACGATTGATGTGACGAATGATTTGACGCTTGATGTGACTTGCGTTGCCGCACTCGAATTCGAAATACGAATGCGCTCGCAATCACACTCGGGCTCGGGTTCACTAATTCTCAATTAGCGAATTTTCCGTCGCGTCGTAATTAAATGATTACGCCCAGCGAATTCACTATTCACGTCGCTAACGAATTAATTCTAAATTAATTCGTTTGCCCGAATTAAAATCTAATTTTAATTCCGCGTCGAAATCTAATTTCATTTAATATATCGAATATATTAATTTATCGATTAATTCCAAATTAATCGTTATCTCTCTCTAGAAGATATTTTATCCTAGATAAAATATCTCCGTAATTAATCCTAGATTAATTTTCTCTCTCTTCTATATAATCCCAGATTATTTAAGAGTGCGAGTCATACATCATCGGTGGATTATTGGGAAGCGACCCATGAGATCCCCGGATAATTCGGCAGTAAATACGGTCATCGGAGTATCCGAATCATGTACGTACCATGTACTACGTTCTACCAATTTACGAGACAAGATCGGCTTCTAGCAAAGCACGAAGTCTACCCAATTCTCCGGTCATATTCATCTAAGAATATTTAAGATCTATATCAAGCGTAGTATACCAAGTATCGTGTATATCGGCCCAGTATCGGATAGTCACGTGCTAGGGCTGGGGCTGGATAAGTGTCTGCCCCGTCCGAAGCACATGTCGGCTGTCTGGTAACTAGTCTCTATAATCGGATATACATGACCTTGTCATAATATCCCGATTAATACCGTATCCTGCGTGACATCATCTCCACTATGACTGGAGTGATACTTCCGTCTTGACATCACACCCAATACTCTACGATTCTCAATATACCCAGCATTGGCGTACACAGAACCGGTTAGAGTCCTGGACGACCTCAACTAAGGCATATTGATTGTCGTAAGCATTAGCGGTGCAAGTCTCAGGTTAAGACCATACACACCTACCCTGATGTCGGACTCCCATAGACACATAGTAATAATACCAATGGGATTCCGAGGGGTCTATCCAGAGCGAAGCTGTTTCCCGTACCATCGGTGAAACACAACCTCCTATCATACTTGCATAAGTATCATATACTTAAATATATGAGAACTATGCTGTTATGCCCTCACAACGCGCACAAGTGCAATACTAGCCTATTCCGCATTATCGATGTCCAGTCTCGATAATACTCCGGCTAGGGTTATTTAATGATTAAACCTTCGGGGACTGATACTGTCTCATATCATTCTCAATCCAGGAACTAATCATAGGGACCTCTCTTCATTTATATATCTAAGGTGATCTAATCACAAATGATGAGAGTGTAATTTCCTTGTGACATAGTTAATTTGTACAACAACACTATGATCTGTACAAATAGTGACGCTATGGGTCATATTATCCAACAATCTCCCACTTGGCACATAGACAGTCACTCAAGTGTCGAACACCCGAACTATGTACGGTTTGCTCAAATTACTGAGGAAAGGTTTTCGTCAGCGGATTTGTATGATTATCGTCTGACGCGATTTATACGATCATCACATCGCCACGATGTATGATCCGAACGAATCAGATGAATATAGAAGTATATATATGGATCGTCGATTAGACCTTTAATTCTTTAGCCTTATGCTGACGCCTAGCTCAGCTGCTAACAGAACTATATCTAATCTAATTAGATTTATTATCGACCCAAATGGCTTCTATTGCTGCCTCAGTCGCAGCAATAATCCGTATTTGTTGTTTATTCGGCAACAGTATCTTGCTCGGAAGATTTCCAGCTCACTGTCCCGTTATTTAAACTTTATAGTACCGCAATATTTAACTGTTTGGAAACTTGTAGCAGTGATCCCAGTCACTTCAAGTTCTCCTTCTCCATAGTTTTAGACATCATCTTTAGTTCTCTAAGATACTAACAGATGTTCTTAATTTCAATCCAGTGACTAACACTTGGATTGATCTGATTGTGACTCCATATGCTCAAAGCGTATGAGACACCATATCAAGTACATTTTAAATGTACAATTTCTCAGAGAGTGTTAACAACTCCAAATCTATCCCAGTAGATCTTTATTCCTTGAATAAAGGCTGTTACTCCCCAGAATTCTACGGAGAAATCTATGAAAGCCAAGCTTTCACCAATGCTTTATGGGAATTTCATTATTAGTGCTCTCCCACTAACCTTCTTATATACACAAGAATCATTTCGTTTTGAGTCAAATCATAAACCATTATGATTACATCAAAACGTCAGTTCCAAGAACCTTATGCTTGCTCTATTCCAATTATGAATCGAATAACCTGCAAACCTTGTTTGTCGGTTATACAAAATCGTCAGGATATTGAAAATATCCTCCAAAAGGTTTCCTTTTCAGGAAGGCGATTTTGATCTTTAACTAACACATTTCATAAATGAAATATGCAGTATCAACAAGCATCATCAAAATGGATTTACCATGGCAACAGGTAAAAGGTTGAACCGTTATTAACATAATGCTGATAACGATACCTTTCCGTCACAAGCCTAGCTTTGTACGTTGGTATGTTGCCATCAATGTATGTCTTCCTTGAAGACGTTTACAGTACCAATAGGCACAATGCCTTGCGGTACAACAACTAGTATCCAAACATAGTTGTTATTCATGGAATCCATTTCAGACTCATGGCACTTTGCCATAATAGGGAGTCGATACCTCGTATCACTTCCTCAAAACGTAGTCGGTTGGTATACCTCCACAAGATTAATATCTTTATGAGGTTACATCAGAAACTCATACCCCAGGTTGTTTTTTGATTCTCTCCGATCTACGCGGTTCTTTTGTATTCGAAGATTAATGGTACAGATTCATCATTGATGAACTGTTTGTGTTCCTTTAAGGACTTCGTGCCTTGAATAGTATTACTCCGATTTTCATCGAGTATCACTATCCTCCCACTGACCACTGCATATCGGTGTTCCTCTTAGGAAAACCGCATGGTGAGCAACAATTATATTGTTCTCATGTGAGATTTATAAGTACTATACTTATGGTTTCCCTTAGGATAACCTATAATTGGCACTTATCCAATTTGGGTTCTAGTTTGGTATCATCCAAACGTTATGCCCGGCATACCCAAATTATTAGGAATGAGAAACCCTGTTTCTTTCCTGTTCATATCCTATATGATATCTATCAAACAGATTTATTTGGAACCTTATTCTAAATAAGTTTTGCACTGTCAATACATATCCGTTGAAGAAATGGTAGCTCAGAGCGACTCGTGATAAATGTTATCATGTCCAACAAAATTCGGTTTTTAGTTTGGACACACCGTCAAACTGACGTGTCTCGGGAGGAGTCCTCATCTGAAAGAATACTGTACTCTTTCCTGTATATATGAAACTTACTGCTTAAGTTTTTTCCATTACGGTCTTACCGTGACAGTATAATACTATAGCCGATCTGTTTATCTACTTCGTGTCGAAACTCTAAAAGTTTCCGATCTGTGTTCTTCAAAAGAAACACATAACTATAACGTGATGCCACATCCGTTAAGGTCACGAAATATTCATGTTCACATCTAGCCTAGCTAGATATGGGCCCACTAACTTCACCATGAATAGGGCTAACAGATCGGTGGTACTTACACTATTACCAAGTAAATAGTGTTTTAGGTACTTTACCTAATAAACTAGATTCGTAGACTTTATTTGAATAGTCAAATCAGTCCTAGTACCCACTCTTCAAAAGTGTGGATATACGAGTCTTGTATAATTCTGTCCTAGACAACAATGCCACAAATAAGTGTCTTACTTGATCAAATCAATCTGAGCTATTTATTTGTCATAATATATGTTTTGAGATTTTAATTATATTCAAAATATAAATTCTGTTATTCACATCTAATGTGTTTATCTCAGTATCATCTTTATATAATGAAACACTTAGTGTTCTAGAATATAAAGGTTTATCCATAATGGATTAAACACTGATATAGAGATAATGTCTCTAGTCAAAATAGTTACATTATAACAGTTCCTAATTTAAGTACACACTCGAAGGGTAGTTCCTAAACTTAGGTATCTACGGTCGAAACACAGCGACTTTCGTCCCGTTTCCGATTCGCAGAGCAATCTCAGCTTGAAGTCAGTATCCTGCTCAAAGCAGATTCTGAACATCAATACATATATTTTATGTACCACACTAAGTATTTAAAATCTAATTTCAATACTAGTAGTGAACATAACTTTGACAAACATTTTTAAAGTCAGAGCCTTGCCCTTTCTTTAATTCCTTCGTGTCTGCCATATCCAAATGGTAGTCACTTTGGGATATTTCAATTATCATTTTCAATATTTCACAAACTTTTGGCCAAGCCTTGGGTTTTAGAATATTGAAACGATGTGCACCTCGTGCTACATGCCCAATTGCAAACTTTGACTTTATCTCCTCTAGAATAGTCAATTAATTCTCCAAGATTATAAATTGCAATTTTAATACTTCTTAAATCTAAACATAGATTTTTGACAAGTATGTTAAATTAAGCACTAAAGTCATCATCACATAAATCTTCCAAAGATTTTATGCTCTACTTATTTTGCTTAATTTTGGGCTTAAGGTATAATAAGTTATTTTATCAAATAAAGTAACCTATTATTTATTCCCAATTTGAAAATTAAATCATTTAAAATATTTTAATCCCAGATTATATTTTAAATATCCAACTTTTGAATTCTTTCTTGATTTCAATAGTCCAACTATTTAATCAATGATTAGTGGTACTATATATTATAATGATTATAATAGTCCAACTATATAATCAAATATAATCCAAATTAATTAACCTTAATTACATTGATTACTATAATCCAATTATAAAATCAACTGTAAACTGAAATTAATTAATTCAAATATATTGATTAATATAATCCAATTATATATAATCAAGTATAATACAGTCCAACTGTTTATTAAAACAACATTAAATATTAGTCCAACTAATACTTTTAATATATATGACGAGTGATATTTGTTTGAGCGCGTATGGTGAGTAATTGAACGAATATTGCAAATCCAATTCTTGCCTCCCACTATTTTTCGTCGAGCCTCTAACCCTCTGTCGATTACTCGGGAAACCGTGTTTCCTAGTGGGCTAGGATCCCGTTAAATATCACACAATCTTGACTTTGGCCAACAAATTGTATGATAATTAACTAGGTAGATCTCTAAGATCAATTGGATCTAATCCAATTCCTATATCCAGTAGGTGGACATCCAAGTGTTGGTTTCTATAATATGTCCCAAACAAAGATTAAGCATGTGAAATACTATAAAGAATATATATAAACATGAAGTATGGCGGAATCATACTTACAATGCCTTGTGATGAAGTAGATGATCAAATGGTAGAAGCTCCAAGTGGTGGAGGATTCGGCCAAGAGGAGGAAGAAGACTTGAAGCTCCAAGCTTTTGTATTCCAAGCTCTTTAATGGTTTCCCTATCACCTCTTTGATTCCTTGCTTGTGCTAGCAAAAATGGAGAAATGGAAGATCAAATCTTCCTTGCCCTTGTCAATGGAGTTCTCGGCAATTTGAGAGAGAAGAGAGAATTTTTGTGTAAAGACTTGATTAATTAATCTTGTCTTATTACCAAAAATCAATTTATATTTATGTTATAATTTATTAAATTAATAATAAATCTATGACATAAACCATGCAATGGCTTAGAGTGTCAAACACTCAAACTCCATGCAAAGCCTTTGAGTGAAATGCACACTATCACCATGCAATGCCTTAGAGTGTTTTGTACACTATTAACATGCAATGCCTTATCAATAAAATAATGCATATAATGACAAGTGTCATGTGGGCCCCACACGTTTCCCAATGAAAGTGGGCCCACGTCCACTCACGCGTTCGGGTTCGATTTTCCGAAATACCGATCTAGCGTCGCGACGTTAATTAAATCGGATTTAAATAAATAATCGCTCCTAGCGAATTATTATTTACGTCGCTTACGAATTAATTCTTAATTAACTCGTATCCCCGAATTAAAAATCTAATTTTAATTTCGCGTCGAAATCGAATTTCGATTATTATATCGAATATAATAATTTTATCGATTAATTCCAATTAATCGTTCTCTCTCTAAATAAGGCACTTTATCCAAGATAAAGTTTCTCCGCAATTAATCCAAGATTAATTAAGTCCGAATCAATATCATAGGTGAATCTTCAGGAAGTGACCCAAGAGATCTCCGGATATTTTGGCAGTAAATACGGTCGTCGGATAATCCGAACACGTACGTACCTTGTACTACGTCTTTACCGATTTACAAGACAAGGTTGGCTTCTAGCAAAGCGCCATGCCTACCCAATTCTCCAGAAATATTCTTATAGGAATATAAGATCTGTATCAGGCGTAGTATACCGTAGTATTGCGTACATCGATCCAGTATCGGATGGTCACATGCTAGGCCTGGGGCTGGAGATGTGTCTGCCCCGTACGAAACATATATCGGACATCAAGCAACTAGTCTCTTTAAATCGGACAATCCTGACCTTGTCATATTGTCCCGACGGTTGCAACCTTTTATAGAGTACTAGTTCTGTGTCCTGCGTGATCATCACCTCCATATGTCTGAAGCGATACTTCCATCTTGACATTACATCCAGTACACTACGATTCTCGATAAACCCAGAAGAGGTGTACACAGAACCGGTTAAGGTCCCCAACCACCAAAACTAAAGTTTACCACCGATTGTCGCAAGTACTAGCGATGTAAGTCTCAGGTTAAGACCATATACACCTACCCTGATGCGGCCTCCCATAGACACGCAGACATACTACCAATGGGATTCCGCGGGGTCTATCCAGAGCGAAGCTGTTTTCCGTACCATCGGTAAAACACAACCTCCTATCGCACTTGCATAAGTATCCAATACTTAAATATATGAGAACTATGCCGTCGTGCCCTCACAACGTGCACAAGCGCAATACTAGTCTATTCCGCATTATCGATGTCCAGTCTCGATAATACTACGACTAGGGATATTTAATGATTAAACCTTGGGGACTGATACTGTCTCATATCATTCTCAGTCCAGGTACTAATCATATGGACTTTCGCCATTTATAAGTCAAAGTAAATAAATTTACAAAACGGCAAAAGGCAATTTCATTATCACATAGTTAATTTTGTACATAATACAATATCATTTACAAACAGTGACGCTATGGGACATAATGTCTAACACCAAGTCCTAACATATATCCTATATATGCCTATATATCCATATATACCCTAACCTTTTTCCTCTGAATCAACTAGGCATTGGATTTGGCACAACAAACCTAATGATCCCAGTCAAGCGTGGACCCATTGACCATGGAAGCTTCGTAATCAATGTCGTTGGACAAGAAGTGGTCTTGACTTTGGCCAACAAACCACAACTTGGACAAGACAACCAATATGGAACAAAGCTTCGTGATTCAAACACATCCGACGGACAAGGGCTTGACTTTGGCCAACAACCCATACCAATCTAGGATCTTGAGCAAGAATCACTCAATGGAAGGAAAAGACGCATGATATTTGATGAGGGCTTTTCGCGTGCAAATTGGCTACCAATTTCATTATCTTTGTTAAGGTCTCATCATCATACACCCTTAAACATGCATTCTAAATACATAATAAAGCGAGTATGAAGCGATACTTCCAATCTTGACATTACATCCAGTACACTATGATTCTCGATAAACCCAGAAGAGGTGTACACAGAACCGGTTAAGGTCCCCAACCACAAAAACTAAAGTTTACCGATTGTCGCAAGTACTAGCGATGTAAGTCTCAGGTTAAGACCATATACACCTACCCTGATGCGGCCTCCCATAGACACGCAGACATACTACCAATGGGATTCCGCGGGGTCTATCCAGAGCGAAGCTGTTTTCCCCGTACCATCGGTAAAACACAACCTCCTATCGCACTTGCATAAGTATCCAATACTTAAATATATGAGAACTATGCCGTCGTGCCCTCACAACGTGCACAAGCGCAATACTAGTCTATTCCGCATTATCGATGTCCAGTCTCGATAATACTACGACTAGGGATATTTAATGATTAAACCTTTGGGGACTGATACTGTCTCATATCATTCTCAGTCCAGGTACTAATCATATGGACTTTCGCCATTTATAAGTCAAAGTAAATAAATTTACAAAACGGCAAAAGGCAATTTCATTATCACATAGTTAATTTTGTACAATAATACAATATCATTTACAAACAGTGACGCTATGGGACATAATGTCTAACACCAAGTCCTAAACATATATCCTATATATGCCTATATATCCAATATATACCCTAACCTTTTTCCTCTGAATCAACTAGGCATTGGATTTGGCACAACAAACCTAATGATCCCAGTCAAGCGTGGACCCATTGACCATGGAAGCTTCGTAATCAATGTCGTTGGACAAGAAGTGGTCTTGACTTTGGCCAACAAACCACAACTTGGACAAGACACCAATATGGAACAAAGCTTCGTGATTCAAACACATCTTCGACGGACAAGGGCTTGACTTTGGCCAACAACCCATACCAATCTAGGATCTTGAGCAAGAATCACTCAATGGAAGGAAAAGACGCATGATATTGATGAGGGCTTTTCGCGTGCAAATTGGCTACCAATTTCATTATCTTTGTTAAGGTCTCATCATCATACACCCTTAAACATGCATTCTAAATACATAATAAAGCGAGTATGAAAATAAATAATAATGATATGCGGATGGATACTTAACACATTGATCCTAGATCAAATCTCTCCCTTTCTCACTCAAGCTAGCACTTGTACTACTTCTACCCCCGTTACACTACACTTCTAAAGAAACCTCATTTACATTGAGGGGAATATGTGAGAAGAGAATACAAAGAGAATAGAGGTGATAAGGCTGGACACGCAGGTCCATTTAATAAATCGAATTTATTACAACAATTTCCAAAATTGCCCCACCCGACTAATATCCATCCGATATACATTATTCATTCATCACAACCACGTATTCACACAAAAGCATGATATCAATCAATCTAATCAAATTAATTAATCTGATAATTATGTGATCATCCAATGTTCAAACAACGATTTGATTTGGTCGAGTCAAACTCGTTTTGCGAATAAGTACTCAAAGTACGAATTCATGAATTAAATTAAACTACATCATTAAATCCAATTAAACATGTATTTAATACTAATTCACTATTCAATTCCAAATTAAATATTACACTTTATTTAATAAACCTTTAACGACTTAAATTCCAAATTTAATCTCTTCGGGTCTCAAAGCCCGATTAACGTCCAACGGCAATTCAATTCAAGTCTAGTGGGCTTTAATTAATTTCTATAAGGCGTGGGCTTCGGCAACCAAAGCCCAATCAAGGAGTAACCCCATAAGCCCAGAAATCAATTTAGGCCCATTAGGCCCAATTAAACTTTAAAGGTTTATAAGTTGCATTTGGGCTTTATGGTTATGGTTTTTGGGCCCAATTGGATCCAATCCACATGGCCTAAACCCAACTTGATAAAATCAAGCCCAATAGGCCCAATTACAACATAATAAGCCCAAATCCAATTTAAAGGCCTAATTCATTAAATACACAAATCCAATTTCGCATTTAATTACCTAAAGTGCATTACATGATTAATCACCCAAATCAATATTTCCAAAACATGAAATTAGTCCAATTAATCATGTTCATTATTATCATCACATGTCCAACACATTAATGAAAAAATCAAACCCATTACATGCTTTAAAGCTCTCGGCCAAAGGAGGGATTTTGTGTCCGATTTGGTTTCAATCCAATCGAACCCACAATCGACATTAAATCAACATCCTAAATGATTTCCAACACATCCAATTATTCAAAATCAAAATTACCAAGACATTTAAGGGCATCATCCAATTCGGCCAACATGAGAATTTTGGGGATTTTTATGTTCAATTCAAAGTACAATCCAATTCATCTTAAATCAACATCATCCTACATGATTCTAACTCATCCAATGAATCAAAATCAAAAAATTCCAAGAATCCAAAATTCACATCACATTCGGCCAACACTCCAAATTTGGGGAAAATTGTTCCAAACACATTTTCTTGAAATTGATCAAATCAATCTTCAATACAACATATATTAAAATGCTTAAACATCCAATTTTATAAAATCATGCTCAATACAAAGTTCCCAATTTTAAGCCCTACATTTTCATGCTTGAACCTATAGCTCTTGATGCCATTGTTAGGTTTATTCTAGGTCCCAAGATCAAACAAGCAATGAAAAAAATGTGTGAACACATCAAATGAGGTAGCGGAATACTCACATCGATCGGTTGAGACGATTTGAAGACGAATGAGCCACTTTGCTCACTGCCAAGGACGCCCACTGCTGGCAGTTCACTGCCCTCCATTTCAGAATTTTGAGCTGCGAAACGGAGCTCCAAGCTTCGTCGGATGGATCCCGGCTCATGGGTGACCTCCCTACCACCTTCATATGTTCCGTAAGTGTGCTAGCACTTGAGTTTTTGCCACAAAAACTCACTCTTGCTTCCCTCAAAGTCACGCCAAAATTGATTCCAAACTAGTGAGCTTTTCAAGTTTTGGGTGTGAGAGAGTGGAGAGAAAATGGAGAGAGATGAATGTGTGTAAAAGTTGTGTAATTAGTTGGTAAAACCTTTTCCAAAAAGGTTTATATATTTTTCCATAAAATATACAAAAAGCATTACCAATAATAAATCAAATAAATAAAATGGTAAATACTCCCACCAACTTTCACTATTTCAACCACACACATCAACTATTCATTTTACTTTAATAAAGTGATTGTGTCTTTCAATCAATCAATCACATCAATCAATCACATCACTCAAAGTGACATTTGATTTGACGATTGATGTGACGAATGATTTGACGCTTGATGTGACTTGCGTTGCCGCACTCGAATTCGAAATACGAATGCGCTCGCAATCACACTCGGGCTCGGTTCACTAATTCTCAATTAGCGAATTTTCCGTCGCGTCGTAATTAAATGATTACGCCCAGCGAATTCACTATTCACGTCGCTAACGAATTAATTCTAAATTAATTCGTTTGCCCGAATTAAAATCTAATTTTAATTCCGCGTCGAAATCTAATTTCATTTAATATATCGAATATTTAATTTATCGATTAATTCCAAATTAATCGTTATCTCTCTCTAGACGATATTTTATCCTAGATAAAATATCTCCGTAATTAATCCTAGATTATTTATTTTCTCTCTCTTCTATATAATCCCAGATTATTTAAGTGTGCGAGTCATACGTCATTGGTGGATTATTGGGAAGCGACCCATGAGATCCCCGGATAATTCGGCAGTAAATACGGTCGTCGGAGTATCCGAATCATGTACGTACCAAGTACTACGTTCTACCGATTTACAGACAAGATCGGCTTCTAGCAAAGCACGAAGTCTACCCAATTCTCCGGTCATATTCATCTAAGAATATTTAAGATCTATATCAAGCGTAGTATACCAAGTATCGTGTATATCGGCCCAGTATCGGATAGTCACGTGCTAGGGCTGGGGCTGGATAAGTGTCTGCCCCGTCCGAAGCACATGTCGGATGTCTGGTAACTAGTCTCTATAATCGATATACATGACCTTGTCATAATATCCCGATGGCTGCCAGCACTTAAGAGCACTAATACCGTATCCTGCGTGACATCATCTCCACTATGACTGGAGTGATACTTCCGTCTTGACATCACACCCAATACTCTACGATTCTCAATATACCCAGCATTGGCGTACACAGAACCGGTTAGAGTCCTGGACGACCTCAACTAAAGCATATTGATTGTCGTAAGCATTAGCGGTGCAAGTCTCAGGTTAAGACCATACACACCTACCCTGATGTCGACTCCCATAGACACATAGTCATAATACCAATGAGGATTCCGAGGGGTCTATCCAGAGCGAAGCTATTTCCGTACCATCGGTGAAACACAACCTCCTATCGCACTTGCATAAGTATCCTATACTTAAATATATGAGAACTATGCTGCTGTGCCCTCACAACGCGCACAAGTGCAATACTAGCCTATTCCGCATTATCGATGTCCAGTCTCGATAATACTACAACTAGGGATATTTAATGATTAATCCTTCATGGACTGATACTGTCTCATATCATTCTCAATCCAGGAACTAATCACAGGGACCTCTCTTCATTTATATATCTAAGGTGATCTAATCACAAATGATGAGAGTGCAATTTCCTTATCACATAGTTAATTTGTACAACAACACTATGATCTGTACAAATAGTGACGCTATGGGTCATATTATCCAACAATGTCTAGTCACTTTTGATGTGAATAGTGATGGTGGTGGTTGGAAGGCATTAATTGCCTTTTGGCTCCAAAATTTGGTTGACCTTTTTTAAAGGCAAATACCAAATTTTTGGTTTATGTTTTGTTTTGATTTTAGAAATAAATTAAGTGTATTAGATACACAAACCAACTCAACACAACTCTCTCTCTTCTCTTCTTCCTTATTCGGCCAAGGGCCAATTTTGCTCTCCAAAATCTGCCATTGCCAAGAGCATGGTAGAAGTTTTGTGAAGATTTGTTGCAAGTTTTTCACAAGTGCTAGCACACTTTAGGAGTCTTACGAAGGTGATAGGGAAACCCACCCATGGGCATGGAATGCACAAAAAGCTTGGAGCTTGAAGAGCACAAAAATGGAGCACAAATTTTGGAGCAAAATCGAGAGCTTCTTGGACTTAAAGCTTGAAGATTTTTTTTGTTCCTCACATCGAAAAAGCTGATCAATGTAAGTATAATTCCACCATGCTTCTTTGTTGTATTCACACATATGATTTCTTGCTTGATTCGATCTTGGGACTAACCTAGAAACCCAACATGCGGGACTAGCTCAGAGCTATGTGACCAGTTGCAGCAACCAAGTCAAGTGCACACCAGAGACACAAATGGGCATAACCAAAGTGGTCCCTGAGCTATTTCATTTGACCCAGATCAGCTCAGACTGAAGCATAGCAGAGCAGCTTCAGCACCAGTACTTTTTTGACCCGATTTAACCTATTTTGGTACTATGTTGAATTCGGCCAAATGGGGGCATTTTTATCATTTGTGCTCGACATGTTGACTTTATTTATGATGTAATTAAGCTAGTTGACCAGGTCATTAGGGTTAATTATGCTTAGAACCTTGCTTATTGAGTAAGCATATCAATTTACTATTTGATGTAAGCACCTCAAATTAGCTTAAGTTAGATTAGTTTCTAATCATTGTTTTAAGCTACTTTAGGTGGGAAAAGACTTTTGGGGACGTGCTTGAGTGAAAGCTTTGGGTAGTTTTAGGTCTTTTGGTAATTTCACTTAAGGGACATTTTTGTCCATTCACACCTTTAGAGTTTCTCTTTGTAACCTATTTAAACTTTGTTTTCTTCTTCTTTAGAATAAAATACACGACATTTTGAGAAAATTTCAAGCTTTTAATCTTTGGCTATGGCTAAATTTCTTGTGAGGGAGGGATTCCCATTTTCAAGTTCAAATTGACTTATCTAAGCTTGGCAACTTAGTGGCGTCTCCATTGCTAGCAAAATACAATCTGATTTCATGCTTGGGGTTATCATGGACATGAGTTTCATGGTGGTTAGGGGCTGATCTTGGTTGGGTTTTGTTCCTACAAAATCAGTATTCAAAGTTCTTGGGGTTTTGAGAAAGATGCTTGGGGGTTTGCTTGGTTTCCAACCCAAGTGAGTTCTTGTCATTTGGTATCAGAGCTTAAGGTTATGAGGTCTGATTTCCTATCTTTTGTGTTGTTTAATCTTGTATTCATCTTTTTTTTTGTTATTGTTGTTGTTGTTGTTGTTGATTTCGGCCATTAAGGAATTTGTCCTCAAGTTTCAGCCATTAGTGTTCTTGTGTGTTCTTTGTTGTTTCTTGCTGATTCTTGTTGATTTGTGATCAAAATAGCATGAATAACATTCTGCCCTTGAGTATTTTTGATTGATCATGAGTATTTCTTTGAGTTAATCTTTGGCTACTTAGGTCAAAATTGGGGCTTTTGTGTTCTTTGCGTGAATCAAGTGTTTAGTTGTTAATTGTAAGTTACTAGGACATGTTTAAAATTTTTATTAAGTTATTAGTGTCAAAAATCCAAAAAAAAAAATCAGATCAGATTTGACCTAGTGAGATTTATTGATATATATTGTCTTTCTATTTGTTGAATACATGCAATTAGTGTTGTTTCCATAGGTATTATTCATATCAACTTTGCAAAAAATCAGAATTGACATCATTCATCTTGGTATTTACGTGAACTTACTTGTTTGCATTCTTGTGAAGTTAGCACAATCTTGTGAGTTTGAGTGAAAAGAAAGAAAGATTGAGTGCATTATTGTTGAATGTGAATGTGTAATTGATGAAACAAATCTGAATGCACCAAATTTGGTGATTGGAGTGAGTTGTATCATTGTTATCTTGTTGATTTGTGTTGTTAATGTTGAAGATTCAAGTGAAGCAAGGTTGAGTGCAACAAATTTGCACTAAATTCGTGTGTATCCAAGCAAGTATCACTTGCCACCTCTTGAAATATTATTATTATAAGTGAAGAGGCAATAAATTCATCATTAGCTTGACATGGGAACTTGTGTGTAATCATTTGTTTTTAAGGTGCTTGAAGAGGCAAGTAGCTGCATCACTTAGTGGCTTGCATAAACTATTTACTTGGCTTGTAATTTGACTTGGCTGAATTCGAAATTGAGTTAGTTACATTGTAACTAGATCATTTATACTCATTTGCAAGTTGAAAGGTAGATATTACCACATTGTCGAATTGATTATATGAGTTACATTGTCATTTGAGTTGTATTTATATGTATTAAGGATATAACTTGAAAATTACCGAATGTGGTAATCTTGTTATTTGCATTGTATTTCATTTTCTTTGTATACACTTTGAGTGTGAGAGACAAAAGAAAAGAGGAAAAAAAAGAGTTAAAAAAAGAGGAAAAAGGAAAGAAAGAAAAGAGTGAGACAAAAACAATAGCGAGTGATCACAAGATTGGCTAAGTGTCACATTGAGTGCTTGCTTGTTTGTTTGCGCATTTAGCTAACTCGTCTTTTTTCTTATTCCGTGCACTCTAGCTTAAGTCTCTTTGATTGAGTCTTCGTGATTACTATTCTTATTCGCATTATTCCACCTGCACTATATACATTATTGGTTCTTTGTGTTTCTGCTAGCTTGTGGACTACACCTTAGTTGACCATTCTGGGAATTGAGTTGATTTGTAATTGAATTGAGGAAGAACTCAATAGTGGTAAAAGGCAGTGATTGTGAGCACAATATCAGGTAAAATCTAATAGAGTGCAAACACGAGTGGAGTGATATCATTCAAGTGTAAACACGTAAGATTGTGAGGATTTACATATTTGTTTTTCTTTTTATTATTTCTAATCTGTTTGTTTAGTGTTGAGATGGCAGGTCCAAGTTTAACCATTGATGATAAGATCGAGTTTGTGGATACTTTCAAAAATGATATCCAATCTATTATGAGTGATTATAGAAGATCTTATGAGAAATGGAAAAAGACTTGGAAGGTAACTAAATATGCAGTGAATGAAGAGAGTACTCAACAACCAAAAGCTATTGAAGTTGTGTGTAATGAAGTGAGAAACAGTTATGATGTTGAGTGCATAGCGAGTGAAAACACTTTTGTGGCCTTGAATAATGTGAATTGTGTTATAAGTGACATGGTGAGTGAAAATGCTTGTGAGATCGTTAGCATTGAGGGAGTAAACACTGGTGAGGTAGTGTGCTTTAAGGTTGAAAGACATAGTGAAGCTGAGTAGGTGTGTGAGGAGGTCTTTCCAAGTATGGTTGAGATAGTGGCCATTAGTGATGATGAAGCTGTGCGAGCTGGTGAAAAGAAAGTAGACGTGGTAGTGAAGTTTTTACATAACATTTTCTCTATTATTTATGCTTTTTCATCGCAAGTACAAGTGGTCAAGTATGATTCTTTTATATTTCAATATTATCGTCCAATTGATTTTGTCATAACTATCTATGATTCGGGTTCGGATTCGATGACAAATCTATTTCAAGAGAAGGAGAATGACATGATCCAAGGGACTACATTTGACATGAATGCAGTCACCCAAGGAACATTAGAGCCTTTGCAATTGCCAACAGGCCCAATCACACGCCAAATAGCTAAGAAGATCACAGACGCAATAGCGGGGCCAGAGTTTGCATATAATAGATGCATTCATTCTTCTAGTTTTTACTTGCCTTATGAGATTGATTATGATTCTAATTCTTTAACTCATATGGATTTATTATCTTGGATTGTTATTAAGCTTGGGAGTATAAATGATAAGGGAAAGGCAGAGTTGGTGAGAATAATAGGTTTCCAACGCATTATGCTTGACCCCGGCAATTGGGTGTGGCTTTATATGCAAGAGGAAAATATACAAGCATAATCAAGATCCAAGTTGCAACCAAGAGGGGATGGTCTATTCCAAGTCTTGGAACGGATTAACGACAATGCATATAAGCTGGATTTGCAAGGTAAATACAACATATCTGCTACTTTTAATGTTTCTGACTTAACTCATTTTGATGTAAATACAACATATCTGGTCGAATCCTTTTCAAACTCTAATTAATTACTCCATATCCAACATGAACATCTTTGACCTAATTACAAGCATATTATTTTATACTTCCAAAGCATCCTAACACAATTTATTAGCCTTATTTCAACATTAAGCTATGTGATCATGCATCTAATACATAAATAAACATAGCTTAGGAGAAGATCAAACATTACCTACTAAGCTTGATGCAAGATCTAATCTACTTCTCCTTTGTCGAAATTGTTGGAGAACTTCCAAGGTGTGCCAGCTTGACTCCAATATCTAATCTTGTTTCCAATGCTTCCAAGTTTCACTTCAAGATCAAATCTTGATTTCTCCTAGATGAAATGTTGTAGAGACCTCACAAGCTTCTCTTAACACTTCTCTAACTTAGGCTAATCTCTCAAGAATTTGTTGGGTTTCTATTAAGTCCCAAGATCGAATTTCAAGCAAGAAACATGTATGAATACTAATAAAAGTATGGCGGAAATATACTTACAATGATCGGCTTTTGGATGCGACGAAAACAAATCTTTTCCTCCATGGTGAAGCATTCGGCCATGCCAAAATGGTGTTCCATGAGTGTCTCCAAGCTCCAAGCTTTATTTGATGATTCCATGCTCATGAAAAAGATTCCCTATCACCTTTGTATGTACTCTAAAGTGTGCTAGCACATTGGAGATTTTGCCACAAAATCTCCTCTTTGTTCCTTCAAAGTCTCGGCCAAACAAGACTTAGAGAAGGGAAATGGCCCTAGGCCGAATGGTGAGAAGAGAGGAAGAATGCCCCTTGGCCGAATATGGAGAGAGAGAAGAGAGGTTAGAGTTGTGTGAAATGTTTTCGAAAAACATAAACCAAAATTTTGGTCAAAGCTTTTCAAAAACGCAAAACAATTTTGTAGGAAAAAATGCATTAAATGCATTCAACAACCCACATCAACTATTCACATCAAAAGTGACTAGATATCACATCACTCAAAGTGACATGTGATTTGATGCTTGATGTGACTACTGGTTTGACGATTGATGTGACTTGTGGGTCGCACTTGAATTCAAAATGCGAGTGCGCCCGTAAACACTCCCGGGCTCGGGTTTGCTAATTCCGAATTAACGAATTTTCCGTTGCGATGTAATTAAATAATTATGCCTAGTAAAATTACTTTTAATGTTCTAATGAATTAATTCTAAATTAACTCGTTCGCCCGAATTAAAATATAATTTCAATTCCCCGTCGAAATCCAATTTCGTATAATATATCGAATATATTATTTTATCGATTAATTCCAAATTAATCGTTCTCTCTCTTTAAATAATATTTTATCCCAGATAGAATATCTCCGTAATTAATCCCAGATTAATTTTCTCTCTTATAATTAATCCCAGATTAATAAAGTGCGAGTCATATGTCATCGGTGAATCTTCGGGAAGCGACCCATGAGATCCCCGGATATGTTGGCAGTAAATCTGGTCGTCGGACTATCCGAACACGTACGTACCTAGTACTACATTTTTACCGATTTATAAGACATGGTTGGCTTCTAGCAAAGCACCGTGCCTACCCAATTCTCCAGAAATATTCTTACTGGAATATGTGATCTATATCGGGCGTAGTATACGTAGTATTGCGTATTACGATCCAGTATCGGATGTCACGTGCAAGGCCTGGGGCTGGAATTGTGTCTGCCCCGTACGAAGCACATATCGGATCTCTGGTAACTAGTCTCTATACTCAGATAATCATGACCTAGTCATATTATCCCGATGACTACAGTACATAAGAGCACCAGTTCCGTATCCTACGTGATCATCATCTCCACTATGACTGGAGTGATACTTCCATCTCGACATCACACCCAATACACTACGATTCTCAATATACCCAGAAGAGGCGTACACAGAATCTGTTAAAGCCCCGGACGACCAAAACTAAAGTATATTGATTGTCGTAAGTATTAGCGGTACAAGTCTCCGGTCAAGACCAAATACACCTACCCTGATTCGGACTTCCATATACACATAGTCATACTACCAATGGAATTCCGAGGGGTCGATCCAGAGCGAAGCTGTTTCCATACCGTCGGTCAACACAACCTCCTATTACACTTGCATGAGTATCCTATACCCAAATATATGAGAACTATGCCGTTATGCTCCCATAACGCGCACAAGTGTAACACTAGTCTATTCTGCATTATCGATGTCCAATCTCGATAATACTACGACTATGGATATTTAATGATTAAACCTTCGTGGATTGATACTGTCTCATATCATCTCAATCCGGAACTAATCATATGGACCTTTCATCATTTATACATCTTGGTAATCTAATTAGAAATTATAAAAGAGCAATTTCCTTTGCCACATAGTTAATTTGTACAACAACACCATGATCTGTACAAATAGTGATGCTATGGGTCATAACTGTCCAACAATCTCCCACTTGTCCTATAACCAATCACTGAAGTGTCCTACACCCGAACTATGTACGGTTGGCTCAAATTTCTTTTGAGGAAAGGCTTTCGTCAGCGGATTTGCAGTGTTATCATCTGATGCGATTTATTTGATCATCACATCGCCAGGATGTATGATCCGAACGAATCAGATAAATATTTGAAGTATATATCTGGATCTTTGATGAGACCTTTAATTCTTTAGCCTGTGCTGTAGCCTAGCTCAGTTGCTAACAGAACTACTCCTAATCTGATTAGGATTATTATCAATCGAGAAGGCTTCTATTGCTGCCTCAATCGCAACAATAATCCACTTTTGTTGTTATTCAGTAACAGTATCTTGCTTGGAAGATTTCCAGCTCACTGTTCCGTTATTCAAACTTTATAGTACCATTGTTACGACTTATAGTCGTTATAATCGGTTTAGAAACTTGCAGTAGTGAACCCAGTCACTTCAAGTTCTCCTTCTCTATAGTATAAGACAGCATACTTAGTTTATCTAAGATACTGAAGGATGTTCTTAACATCAATCCAGTGACTATCACTTGGATTGGCCTGATTGTGACTCCATATGCTCAAAGCGTATGAGACACCAGGTTGCGTACATTTATTTCAATGTACGAGTTCTCGGAGAGTATTAACAACTTTAAATCTATCACAGTAGATCTTTATTCATAGAATAAAGGTTGTTTCTCCCTAGAATTCTACGGAGAATTATTCATGAAAGCCAAGCTTTCACCGATTGTATTATGGGAATATCATTTCCAAGAAATGATATGTCATCATTTATATAGGACATTCACTGTCAGTGCGCTCCCACTAACGTCCTTATATACACAAGAATCAATTTCGTTTTGAATTAAATCATATACCATTATGATTACATCAAAGCGATAGTTCCAAGAACAGAATGCTTGCTTTAATCCATACATGGATCGAATAACCTGCAAACCTTTATTTGCTAGTTTAGGTATGACAAAACCGTCAGGATGTTGTAAACATCCTCCAAAAGGTTTCCGTTTAAGGAAAGCGATTTTTGACGTTCAGCTGCCATATTTCATAAATGAAACATGCAACATCAGCAAGCATTATCCAAATGGATTTATCGTGGCAACAAGTAAAAGGTTTCGTCGTAATCGACACAATGTTGATAGCGATACCTTTTCTTTACAAGCCCAACTTAGTACGTTGGTATGTTGCCTTCCATTATGTCTTCCTTGAAGACTGATATAGTACCAATAGGCACAATGCCTTTCGGTACAATAACTGGTATCCAAACTTAGTTGGTATACATGGAATCCATTTCGGATATCATGGCACTTTACCATAATAGGGAGTCGATACCTTATATCACTTCCTTGTACGTAGTCATTTCGTGTTACTCAATAAGATTCACATCTTTATGAGGTGAGATCAGAAACCCATACCCCAGGTTGTTTTCTGACTCTCTCCGACTATCGCGGTTCTTGTGTGTTCGAAGATTATTGGTATAGTTTCATCATTGATGAACTATTAGTGTTCCATTGAGGACTCGGTGCCTGGAACAGTATTACTCCGATTTTCATCGAGTTTTACTTTCCTCCCACTTACCACTGCATGTAGGTATTCCTCTTAGGAAAAACCGCATGGTGAGCAACAATTACATTGTTCTCTAGTGAGTTGTATAAGTACTATACTTAGGTTTCCCAAGGATAACCCACAATTAGACACTTATCCGATTTGGGTTCTTGTTTGGTATCATCCAAACATATGCCTAGCATACCCAAATCTTCAGGAATGAGAAAACCCGGTTTCTTTCCTGTTCATATCTAATATGAAGTATGTCTAACAACTTTTTTATGGAACCTTATTAAATTAAGTTCTGCACTGTTTAATGCGCATCCGTTGAAGGAAATGGTAGCTCAGAGCGACTCATGATTAACCTTATCATGTCCAACAAAATTTGGTTTCTCTGTTCGGACACACCGTCAATTGACGTGTTCCGGGAGGAGTCCTCATTGAAAGAATAATATACTCTTTCAAGTATTTGAGAAACTTATTGCTTAAGTATTTTCATCATGGTCTAACCATGACGATTTAATAATATTGCCGATATGTTTGTCTACTTCGTGTCAAAACTCTTTGAATTCATCAAAAGTTTCCGATCCGTGTTTCAAAAGAAACATATAACCATAATGCGATGCCACATCCGTAAAGGTCATGAAATATTCATATCCACTTCAAGCCTAGCTAGACATGGGCCCAATTACGTCACTATGAACGAGGGCTAACAGATCGGTGGCACTTACACTTTTACCAAGTAAAGGTGTTTTAGGCACTTTGCCTAATAAACTAGATTCGTAGACATCATTTGAATAGAATCAAATTTGTCCTAGTACCCACTCTTCGAAAGTGTGGATATACGAGTCTTGTTTAATTATGTCGCAGACAACAATGCCACATATAAGTCTCAACTGATTAATTTAGTTTTAGCTTTTTGTTTGTCACGTTATACGTTTGAGATTTATTTATATTCAAAATATAAATACTGTTATTCACATCTAATGTGCTTATCTCAATATCATCTTTATAAAATGAAACACTTTAGTGTTCTAGAATATAAAGGTGTACCCGCAACGGGTTAAACCCTGATATAGAGATAATGTTTCTAGTCAAACTAGTTATATTTTAACAGTTTTCTAATTCAAGTACATACCCGAAGGGTAGTTCCTACACTTAGGTTTCTACGGTTAAAACAGCGACTGTCGTCCCGTTTCCGACTCACAGATAAATCTCAACTGAAGTCAGTATCCTGCTTATCAGTAGATTCTGCACACCAGTACATATTTATGTACCACATCCAGTATCTAAAAATCCAATTTTAATACTAGTAGTGAACATGTTTATGACAAACATATTTGAAGTCGTAGCCTTATACCGTCTTCAATTCCTTCATGTCTACCTTGTCTATACGGCAGTCACGCTTCAGTGACCCCGTTTACCATAATTTAGGTCGACATCTTGGGATATGTCATTTTTCTTCCTAGAAGACTGTGATGATTTTGCCTTTGCCCCTTTTCCATACCCCAGAAGCCTTTGGCCTAGCCTTGGCCTTCTAGAATGTCGAAATAAGATGCGCCTTGCGCTTCTTGCCTTATTGCAAACTTTGGTTTTGTCTCATTGAGTATAGCCATTAACTCTCCAAGACTTTACTATTGCAATTTAGTACTTCTAAGATCTAAGGATAGATCTATGAAGATCCTTCAATTTCATTATCATTCTATAAGGATCTAATCCTTAGTTCTGATTAAGAAATTAAGGAGTCTATTTGGCAAGGATAATGGATTAAGCACTAAAGTTATCATCACATGAATATTCCAAATATCATGTTCTACTATTTGCTTAACTCCGGGCTTAGGCCTAAGATGTTATTTTATCAAATAAAGTAACTTCTTAGTTTCCAGGACTATCCTGAAGTTTTATTCCCAATCTGAAAATTAAAGCCGTTTAAAGACATTTTCATCCAGGATTATGTTTTAAACACTAATCTTTCAATTATCTTGATTCCATAGTCTAACTATCAAATCAACGATTTTTATGTACTATTCATCATAATGATTACTATAGTCCAACTATATATTCAACTATAATTTAATAGGTTAAATTCAATTATATTGATTACTAAATCATTATCAACTATTATTGAAATTAGTTATTCAAATATATTGATTACTATAATCCAATTATAAAATCAACTATTAATTGAAATAGTTTGAATACAGTCCAACTGTTTATTTAAAGCAACAATTAAATATTTGTCCAACTAATAAATAATTACGTATTTTGACGAAAAATTGAAATGAGCGCGTATTGGCAAGTAACTAAACGAATATTGCAAATTTAATACTTGCCTCCCACTATTTTTCGGCGAGCCTCTAACCCTCTGTGGAGTACTCGGGAAACCTTGTTTCCTAGTGGGTTAGGATCCCGTTAAATAACACATAATCTTGACTTTGGCCAACAAATTGTATGATAATTAACTAGGTAGATCTCTAAGATCAATTGGATCCCATCAAATTCCTAGATCCAGTAGGTGGACATCCAAGCCCGAAACATATATCTTATATATGCCAATATATCCAATATATTGCCTAACTTTTTTCCTCTGAATCAACTAAGCCTTGGCTTTTGGAAAACAAACTTAGTGATCCCAGTTAAGCGGAACCCATTGACCTTGGAAAGCTTCGTAATCAATGTCGATGGACAATAAGTGATCTTGACTTTGGCCAACAAATCACAACTTGGACAAGACACCGATATGGAACAAAGCCTTCATGATTCAAACACATCCGCGACGAACAAAGGTCTTGACTTTGGCCAACAAACCAGTGCCAGTCTTGGATCTTGAGTAGGAATCACTTAATGGAATGAAAAATGCTTAATATGTTGTGAGGGTTTTTCGCGTAATTGGCAACCAATTTATTATCTTTGTTAAGGTCTCATCATCATACACCCTTAAACATGCATTCTAAACACATAATAAGGCGCGTAAATAAAATAATAATGATATGCGGATGGATACTTAAACACATTGTTCATAGAACAAATCTCTCCATTTCCTCTCTCCCGCTAGCACAAGTATTACTTCTACCCGATTACATAACACTTCTAAAGAAACCTCATTTACATTGAGGGAAATAGGTGAGAAGAAATACACAGAGTAAGGAGGTAATAGGCTAGACACGAAGTTCCAATTTAATAAATTCTAAATTTATTACAACAATTTCCAAAATTGCCTTCACCCATCTAATATCCATCCGATATACATTATTCATACATCGCATCCATGTATTCACACAATCATGTTATCAATCAATCTAATCCAATTAATTAATCTGATAATTAATGACCATCCAATGTTCAAACAACGATTTGATTTTGCGCGAGTCCAACTCGTTTTATGAATAAGTACTCAAAGTACAAATTCTTGAATTATATTAAACTACAGTATTAAATCCAATTTAATTTGTATTTAATATTAATTCTTTATTTAATTCTAAATTAAATAATTACACTTTTTAATGTACCATTACGACTTAGATTCTAAATCCAATCTTTACGGGTCTCAAAGCCCGATTAACATACAATGTTAATTTAATTTAAAGTCCAATGGGCTTTTAATTAATTTCTAAGGCATAGACTTTTGGTCAATATGGGTCAAACCCAAATACCAAAGCCCATTTAAGGAATCACCCTTATTTGCCAACAAACCAATTTAGGCCCATTAGGCCAAATTAAAATTAAAGGTACATTAAGTCATAATTGGACTTTATGGATATGGTTTTGGGCCCAATTGGATCCAACCAATTAGCCTAAACCAAACTTGGCCCAACCAAGCCCATTAAGCCCAATTACAACTTTACAAGCCCAATTCCAAATTTGGCTCAATTAATTAAATTACCAAATTTTTTTCATAATTTAACTAACCAAAGTGTATGCCATAATTAATTAACCAAATTAATATTTCCAAAACACCAATTAGCCTAATTAATTATGCTCATAATCATCAACACATGTCCAACACATTTGAATCAAAAAATCACATCATTTTCATGCTTTAAGCTCACGGTAATTAAGGGGAATTTGTCCAATTCAAAATTCAATCCAATTAAATCTCAAATCAACATTACCAAAATGATTTCAACTCATCCAATGATCAAAATCAAAAAATTCCATGACTTTAGGGTAATGTAAACTTTCAGCCAAGCCATGTGATTTGGGGAAATTTCCAATTCGGTCTTTTCAATTGACAATGCATAAAACCATGTTATCATAATTTAAGCATACTCAAACAATCAATTTCACTCAAACATACTCAAATCAATTTTGCCCAAATTTTACCCTAATCAAGTTTCATGCTCAAAATGGCTCAAGATACCATTGTTGGGTTTCTATTAAGTCCCAAGATCGAATTTCAAGCAAGAAACATGTATGAATACTCATAAAAGTATGGCGGAAACATACTTACAATGATCGGCTTTTGGATGCGACGAAAACAAATCTTTTCCTCCATGGTGAAGCATTCGTCCATGCCAAAATGGTGCCCCATGAGTGTCTCCAAGCTCCAAGCTTTATTTGATGATTCCATGCTCATGAAAAAGATTCCCTATCACCTTTGTATATACTCTAAAGTGTGCTAGCACATTGGAGATTTTGCCACAAAATCTCCTCTTTGTTCCTTCAAAGTCTCGGCCAAGCAAGACTTGGAGAAGGGAAATGGCCCTAGGCCGAATGGTGAGAAGAGAGGAAGAAGGCCCCTTGGCCGAATATGGAGAGAGAGAAGAGAGGTTAGAGTTGTGTAAAATGTTTTCCAAAAACATATACCAAAATTTTGGTCAAAGCTTTTCAAAAAAGCAAAACAATTTTGGAGGCAAAAATGCATTAAATGCATTCAACAACCCACATCAACTATTCACATCAAAAGTGACTAAACATAACATCACTCAAAGTGACAAGTGATTTGACGCTTGATGTGACTAGTGGTTTGACGCTTGATGTGACTTGTGGGCCGCACTTGAATTAGAAATGCGAGTGCGCCCGCAAACACTCCCGGACTCGGGTTCGCTAATTCTGAATTAACGAATTTTTCGTTGCGTCGTAATTAAATAATTATGCCTAGCAAAATTACTATTCACATCGCTAACGAATTAATTCTAAATTAACTCGTTCGCCCGAATTAAAATCTAATTTCAATTCCGCGTCGAAATCTAATTTCGTATAATATATCGAATATATTATTTTATCGATTAATTCAAAATTAATCGCTCTCTCTTTAAATAATATTTTATCCCAGATAAAATATCTCCGTAATTAATCCTAGATTAATTTTCTCTCTTATAATTAATGCCAGATTAATAAAGTGC
Source organism: Zanthoxylum bungeanum (assembly GCA_019454045.1). Classification (NCBI taxonomy): domain Eukaryota; kingdom Viridiplantae; phylum Streptophyta; class Magnoliopsida; order Sapindales; family Rutaceae; genus Zanthoxylum; species Zanthoxylum bungeanum. Next base: position 23,981 of record SKCR01049532.1, on the reverse strand, counting down.
GAGTCATACGTCATCGGTGAATCTTCGGGAAGCGACCCATGAGATCCCCGGATATGTTGGCAGTAAATCCGGTTGTTGGACTATCCGAACACGTACGTACCTAGTACTACGTTTTTACCGATTTATAAGACATGGTTGGTCTCCAGAAATATTCTTAGTGGAATATGTGATCTATATCAGGCGTAGTATACATAGTATTGCGTATTACGATCCAGTATCGGATGTCACGTGCAAGGCCTGAGGCTGGAATTGTGTCTGCCCCGTATGAAGCACATATCGGATCTCTGGTAACTAGTCTCTATAATCGGATAATCATGACCTAGTCATATTATCCCAATGACTGCAGTACATAAGAGCACCAGTTCCGTATCCTACGTGATCATCATCTCCACTATGACTGGAGTTATACTTCCATCTCGACATCACACCCAATACACTACGATTCTCAATATACCCAGAACAGGCGTACATAGAACTTGTTAAAGCCCTGGACGACCAAAACCAAAGTATATTGATTGTCGCAAGTATTAGCGGTGCAAGTCTAAGGTCAAGAACAAATACACCTACCCTGATTCGGACTTCTATAGACACATAGTCAACTACTAATGGAATTCCGAGGGGTCTATCCAGAGCGAAGCTGTTTCCGTACCATCGGTTAACACAACCTCCTATTACACTTGCACGAGTATCCTATACCCAAATATATGAGAACTATGTCTTTATGCTCCCACAACGCGTACAAGTGTAACACAAGTCTATTCCGCATTATCGATGTCTAATCTCGATAATACTACGACTATGGATATTTAATGATTAAACCTTCGTGGATTGATACTGTCTCATATCATCTCAATATGGAACTAATCATATGGACCTTTCATCATTTATACATCTTGGTAATCTAATTACAAATGATAAAAGAGAAATTTCCTTTGTCACATAGTTAATTTGTACAACAACACCATGATCTGTACAAATAGTGATGTTATGGGTCATAACTGTCTAACAGAATTTACTTATGCTTGTTACTTTTTCTTGTAATTAAAACCTTCCTAAAGCTTGCTATTTATAGCAAAACTTAGGTAATTTTTAATTAATAAAATTTGTAATCAATTTTTAAGTGGGCTTAATCTAATTTTTCCAAATATGTATAATTAGGTGTGACTAATATCCATTGTGTCCCACTTTAATTTATCCAATTAAATCAAGCAAATGATTAGGAAATGGATTAGTTCAATGTTTGCCACTTTGATTTAATCCAATTAAATCAAGCCAAAACCACATATTATTACATACTTACAATTACCATAATATCCTCAAATGGTAAAGATAGTTATGATTTTACAATTAAGCCCTTGTGTAATTATTGAGTTAATCCAATTAATCCAATTAGGTCAAAGTAAATAATCAATGTTATCCAATAACACTTGATTATCTTGGTTGATAATTATAATATCCAATATTATCTTTTATCAAAATTAATCGGCTACCCAAGTGCTCAACGAGTACACTTCATATTGGGACTCTCTAAGTCCAGACACGTTCGTCATATAAGCCTAGCTAATATGTACGTAATTCGGCCACCTCCGAATTCACGAAGAACACGAACAACCTTTCTGAACTATACAAGTCGAGGTCATCACATATGTTTAACAATCCCTCCGTCGTAGGCTATCCGAGTTGTACTTAGGAAACATAGAATATACCATCAAGTTTCCAAGACGAACATCTCATGTCGACATGTCCATGATTCTTCATAACTGATGCGATCCACCCTAGGTGATTGACTTTGGCCAAAGATTTAAGAATCGTGACTTTACTCACATGGATACCTAAACCCCTTATGGTACACATACGGGCCGACATATCTTATCTTGCTTCGCACTTGATTACTGAGTGCATCGGTCCACACCTAACGAACATCTATAGGCCAGAATATGAAAGGTTCCTAATATACATAGCATCTAAGTGTGGAGGATCTCACACAAAATCAATGTTATCCTATAGTCAAAGGATTACATATACTACTCGACTCGAGGAGATTCCTATTGACCGTGGTGTGTACTTCAAACTATTAGAAATCACATGTGAGTCATTCAGTATTCGCTTCAACCAATGCCTACATATCTATATGAGTTTCCAAAACTCATGGTACATCCGGTTAAACTATTAGAACTCCAATTCCAATATACGTCATTTGCTAGTCTTCTAGGTTATAAGAATTCGACGGTATTCTAAAACCAATGACTAGGAATATTTACTTTAAGAATAGTTTACACCAAGTGTCAAAACTATTCTAAGGTCGATGTCATTCTTAGCAATCTATACATCAATCTAATACGCATAATGACAATATCATTAGTAAGGTATGAAATGAAAAAATGTAGTTATTTTATTAATAAATAATAAAATATACAATTCGGATTGGCACTCCAATCACCAACTCCATCAAACTGCCACTTGCTTAGTGTTAATATGGATGGTACCGTAGTCTCATCTCCTCCACATGTTTATCGAATAACTTATGAGGTAAGGCATTGGTAAGCGGGTCTGATATGTTGTATTGTCCTTAAACCTTCAAAACCACTATGTCTTTTCGTTCAATAATCTCTCTAATTATGCGATATTTCCTTTTTCACGTGTTTAGATTTAGAATGCGCCATCGGCTCCTTAGCCTGTGTGATGGCTCCGTTATTATCACAGTACAATGGAATCGAATCCGCAATACTAGGCACAACACCAAGTTCAGTGATAAAATTCCTAATCCAAACAGCTTCTTTGGCAGCTTCTGAAGCCGCTATAAATTCTGCCTCAATGGTGGAATCAGCTGTTGAGCATTGCTTTGAATAACGCCAACTAACAGCACCACCGTTAAGGGTAAATATGTATCCTGATGTAGATTTTCTATCATCTGGATCTCCCTGGAAGTCGAAGTCTATATAACCCTTAACTTGTAGCTCATTTCTCCATATATCAGAAACTTATCCTTGGCGCCTTTAAGATATTTCAGGATATATTTCACGGCTGTCCAATGATCATTACTTTGATCATATTGATATCGGCTGGTCACACTGACGTCAAAACCGATATCAGGTCTAGTACATAACAAAACATACATTATGCTTCCAATACAAGAAGTATGTGGCAAGTTAGACATTCTAACTCTCTCTTCCTCAGATTGAGGTGCCATTTTCTTCGAAAGATGCATGCCGTATCGAAAAGGTATATTTGCTGCCTTGCAGTTGGTAAAATTGTACCTTTCTAACATCTTGTCTATGTGCGTCGATTGTGACAATCCTATAAGCTTCCTAACTCTATCCCAGTAGAGCCTTAGACTTAGTATATAGGAAGCTTCACCCATATCTTTCATGGAGAAGTTCTTGTAAAGGTAGGCTTTCACACTTTGCATCATCCATATATCATTCTTATAATAAGGATGTCATATACATACAAGATTAAGAAAACTATCATGCTCCCACTAACTTTCTTATAAACACATGGTTCTTCCTCATTTTTGATGAATCCAGATAATCTAATTATCTCATCAAAACGACAATTCCCGCTTCGGGATGCCTGTTTAAGTCCATAAATAGACTTTTGGAGCTTACAAACCAAGTTTGAAGTCTCACTGGATACGAAACCCTCTGGTTGTTCCATATAGATATCCTCCTCAAGGAATCCATTTAGGAAAGCGATTTTCACATCCATCTGCCATATCTCATAGTCGTGATATGCAACAGTGGCTCAAAGAATCCTAATGGATTTTAGCATGGCTACTGGTGAAAAAGTTTCCTCATAGTCAATCCCAGGACGTTGAGTGTAACCTTTCACTATCAGTCGGGCTTTAAAGGTTTCCACCTTTCCATCGGGCCCTCGCTTCCTTCTGTAAACCCATTTATAGCCAATAGGTTTAACTCATTCAGGAAGTTCAACTAAGTTTCAGACTTGATTGGCATGCATAGAATCTATTTCGGATTTCATGGCTTCTTGCCATTTTCCCGAATCGATATCTAATATCGCTTCCTTATACGTAGTCGGATCTGTTTCCTCCAAGATGAGAACATCAAAACTCAGATCAGATGTTAAAAATAGTCTTTCAGGAGGGTTTGATATTCTATTCGACTTACGTAGAACCTGTGTTGTAGATCTTTCACCTAGTTGGATCTTTGGTTCCATCTCAGGTTCCTTAATGTTGGGATCAAACTCATCAAGTTTGATCTCTCTACAATTCCCACTTTCTCTCAAAAATTTCTTTTCAAGAAAAGTTACAAAGCAAATAACAAATACATTTCGTTGCTCAGAATCGTAGAATTGATATCCTATGGAATTATCAGGATATCCAACGAACCTATATTTATACCCTCTAGGTGCTAGTTTATCTCGCTGCGTAATTCTAACATATGCAGGTCAACCCCAAATCTTTAAATATCTAAGACTTGGATTTCTACCGAACCATATATGATATGGGGTCATAGAAACAACTTTCGATAGAACTCTATTAAGTATGTAGGCAGCAGTTTGTAAAGCGTAACCCCAAAGGTAAGAAGGAAGATCTGTATAGCTCATCATCGTTCGCACCATATCCAATAAAATACGATTTCTACACTCAGATACTCCATTGTGTTGAGGTGTTCTTGGTGGGCTATATTGGGCGAGAATTTCATTCTCCATTAAATAATTTATTAATTCTTCACTCATGTATTCACCACCTCGATCTGATCTAAGATATTTGATGAATTTACTGGTTTGTTTTTCTACTTCGTTTCGAAATATTTTGAACTTGTCAAATGTTTATGACTTATGTTTCATCAGATAGACATATCCATATCTAGACTTGTCATCTGTGAAGGTTAGAAAGTATGTGGAACCATCATGAGCTACATGATTTAATGGACCACACACATCGCTGTGTATTAACTCCAGTAAATCGCCAACACGGTGTCTAACACCTTGAAATGGGGCCTTTGTCATCTTTCCTTTGATACATGACTCATAAATCAGATAAGGATCTAAGGTAAGATTTTCAATCAAACCATCATTTACCAATTTGGATAGACGTCTAACACCTATGTGGCCCAATCTCATATGGCATAATTCAGTATTATTTAGTTCAGACTTCATACTTGTATTTTTTCCTATATTTAAGACATCTCTATATGTTTCCAAAACATAATGACTGTTTGATAAAGAAAATTCACATTTCAATAAATTATCTTTATCATACAAACATAAAGTCTCATCCTTAATGTTTATTTTATATCCATCTTTATCTAATATTGGCAGTTATATTATTTGTCTGATAATTGAAAGAATATAATAACAGTTATGAAAATCTAATTTACATCCATTTGGGAGATCTAGAATAAATTTTCCTATGGCTTTGACATCCAATGTCTCGTCATTACCAACTCTAAGTTGGATCTCCCATTTATTCAGCCTTCTTTTAACCCTCATCTCCTGCAGGGAATTGCAAAAATGAGTAGGACTGCCAATGTTTATCACACGTCCACTATTTGCATCTAAGGCTAATGAGATGTCAATAATTGGAAAAATACAAAGCGTACCTGAGGGTCCTGCTTTTCCTTTAAGCTCTGGATAGTCATTCTTCCAGTGTACAGACTTCTTGCATTGTTGACATTGATCACGAGCTACTTTCGATTTTGCGCCTTTGCGCTTCTTGGAGTTTTTCTTTGCAATCTTTTTCTTCCCCATCTTTATTTTCTTTGACTTCCCAAAAGTCTTTGAAGAACCAGCTCCACCATGGAGATATAGTGTGGGGTTGCCTTTCTTCGAATCTTGCTCCGCCGTGCGTATCATGTTATGAAATTCTTCGTATGCGACTTGCATCGAATGCATATGGATATTTAACACAAATCCAACATAAGAACCATGCAAAGAAGATAGAATCGAATTACGGCCTAGCCGTTCATCAAACACAATCCATTTTATTCCAGATATCGAATCTGATCTATCATGTTCAAACATGAGTGCTAACAGCTCCTTCCTCATTGAGTTCAGCACGAAATAATTCGTTAGACCTTCGATAAAGTTTCATCTCTTGATTTGCCTCGAACTACTCCTTGAGTGTTCGCATGATTGCTCCAAGCATCCGGTACTTCAATGTACTGTCTCAGCAAATATGGAACCATCAATCCTAAGATGTAGGATTCCACCTTCAGGTTATCATCCTTCTATCTATCAAAAGTTTCTCGCTCTTCTGGAGGGGAGTCAGGATCGATATCAACATGCAGTGGATTGATAGTGACATAAGTCAATTTTTCATACTCGAAGACAAGGCGCATGTTCATTTCCCATTCAAAATAGTTCTCGGCTCCTTTTAGCTTATTGGAATCCAAAAGTTTCATCAATGGATTAGTGACAGCCATCTACAAGACAATATTTTTGAGTAATAGCAGAAAAGTTATCATTTCAAAAGTGATTACACTAATTGATTATGGAATTTTAAATCTATTAGTGCCCTCCCACTACTTTATGTAATTATATAATCTCCCTTTATGGAAAAATAAAAATTTGACTATCAAAATTTCATAGCGGGAAGTGGATCCCATAACATTTACTTCAGCCTCACACTAATGTTGATATTGGCCTTTATAAACTCATTAGGTAGACCTCCAAGGTCAATCACTTCATGTGACTCCTGGTTTGGTCCTGAACCGTTTCTTATCCTCACACTAATGACGATATTGGATTAAGACGTGTTCTAGGTATATACTTGTCAATGTGCACTAATGAGCTTTGTATGAACACCCTCATACTAATGACGATATTGGGCGACTACGTTAACTCATCACACTACATCTAATTTTTTACCGGAGCGACCTAAGTTCTGAGCACTTATACCCTCACACTAATGACGATATTAGATATAAGTAGTAAGAACCCATTCATCTCCGTATTGACAAGACAGACCATCCAATAATACTCCAACATTATTTATACTATTACTTAAAAGTAATCACCTAATCACGGGAGATTTATGACAATCAAGTCATTAATTTAATTAGGTCAAATATTTAATTTAAAACATGAAATATATATCCAATATGTCTTACGCATAATTAAATTTAAATTACTATGGAATAGATTCAAAATATGTGTTGTGTGGTGAAGCCTTTGCTATTGAAACCATTCTGTTGGGGCAGTTGTGCAACCCCTAGGGTCAGATCGGTGCCCCGGGCAACGGAAATGGGTCTAACCCATGGATATCAAGTAAGGGTGTAATTTTAAATCATTTAAAGAAATACTATATTCCATTACGAGTGTATAGGAAAAAACCGGGACTGAATCGGAGTTCGGAAACTAAAAACCGAAGCAAAACAAGTGCGCACTGTAGCGTTAGTCACATATTTTTTTTATTTTCTTTGTTTCTTTTATCATTTCCTTCAGCTCACATTCCAGTGAGCTGAAGGAATTAGGGTCTTTGACCCTAATTCTTTCCGGTCTTCCCTAAACACTTCAAAAACACTCAAAATTAATTTTTAATTTTAAAAACAACATTAACACATGTTATAGAATAAAAATCAAGTTTTTCAAAATATCAAATATTTTTACAAAAACATAATTTTTTTCAAAATACACATTTGCGTAAATTTTGAATCCATTACTCAAACTAAATTAGAATCCCAATAAAAATGTCTCGTGAATAATTCTAGGTCACCCAAAGGTGGTCAAGAGATTCTAAAATGGTAGCCATAACTCTAAGCTTTAATCTAGAGTTCCAAACTCTAATTAATTGTTCCATGTCCAACATGAACATCTTTGACCTAATTACAAGCATATTGTGTTTATACTTCCAAAGCATCCTAACACAATTTATTAGTCTTATTTCAGCATAAAGCTATGTGATCATGCATCTAATACATAAATAAATACAGCTTAGGAGAAGATCAAACATTACCTTGTAAGCTTGATGCAAGATCTAATCTACTTCTCATTTGTTGAAATTGTTGGAGAACCTCCAAGGTGTGCAAGCTTGACTCCAAGATCCAATCTTGGTTCCAATGCTTCCAAGCTTCACTTCAAGATCCAATCTTGATTTCTCCTAGATGAAATGTTATAGAGACCTCACAAGCTTCTCTAAACACTTCTCTAACTAAGGCTAATCTCTCAAGAATTTTCTTATGCTTGTTATTTTTCTTGTAATTAAAACCTTCCTAAAACTTGCTATTTATAGCAAAACTTAGGCAATTTTTAATTAATAAAAGCTGTAATCAACTTTTAAGTGGGCTTAATCTAATTTGTCCAAATATGTATAATTAGATGTGACTAATCTCCATTGTCTCCCACTTTAATTTAATCCAATTAAATCAAGCCAATGATTAGGAAATGGATTTGTTCAATGTTTACCACTTTGATTTAATCCAATTAAATCAAGCCAAAATCACATTTTATTACATATTTACAATTACCGTAATATCCTCAAATAGTAGAGATAATTATGATTTTACAATTAAGCCCTTGTGTAATTGTTGAATTAAACCAATTAATCTAATTAGGTCAAAGTAAATAATCAATGTTATCCAATAACACTTGATTATCTTGGTTGATAATTATAATATCCAATATTATCTTTTATAAAAAATAATCGGCTACCCAAGTGCTCAACGAGTACAATTCATATTGGGACTCTCTAAGTTCAGACACGTTCGTCATATAAGCCTAGCTAATATGTACGTAATTCACGAAGAACACGAATGACCTTTCTGAACAATCCCTCCGTCGTAGGCTATCCGAGTTGTACTTAGAAAACATAGAATATACCGTCAAGTTTCCATGATGTGCATCTCCTATCGACATGTCCACGATTCTTCATAACTGATGAGATCCACCCTAGGTGATCGATTTTGGCCAAAGATTTAAGAATCGTGACTTTACTCACATGGATACCGAAACCCCTTATGGTACACATATGGGCCGACGGATCCTATGTTGCTTCACACTTGATTACTGAGTGCATCGGTCCACACCCAACGAACATCTAGAGGCCAAACCATGAAAGGTTTCTAACATACATGGCATATAAGTGTGGAGGATCTCACACAAAATTAATGTTATCCTATAGTCAAAGGATTACATATGCTACTCGACTCGAGGAGATTCCTATTGATGGTGGTGTGTCCTTCCAACTATTTGAAATCGCATGTGAGTCATTCAGTATCCGCTTTAACGAATACCCACATGTCTATACGAGTTTCCAAAACTCATGGTACATCCGGTTAAACCATTGGAACTCCAATTCCAATATTTGTCATGTGCTAGTCTTCTAGGTTATAGGAATTCGGTCGTATTCCAAAACCAACGACTAGAAATATTTACTTTAAGAATACTTTACACCTAGTGTCAAAACTATTTTAAGGTTGATGTCATTCTTAGCATATCTATACATTAATCTAATACGCATAATGACAATACCATTAGTAAAGTATGAAATGGAAAAAAATAGTTATTTTTATTAATAAATAATAAAATATACAATTCGGATTGGCACTCCAAGCACCAACTCCATCATATGTCTGAATCTAGAGAGTCTCACTAATGAAACATACTCGTTGAGCACTAGGGCAACATTTATAAATAATATTGATTATTTATAAATCATTTAACGGTTAAACGAAATGATACATGCTCAAGGGTTTTTTCGGCCATTTCCTACTTAATGTGTATTTGGATTTAATACATGATTTTATTAAATACATATTAATTAATTATCAAATAAAGTATTTGACACATGTTATAAATATATGTAATATGGAATATTTGAAGTAAATATGATACATATTGTTGATGGTGTTTTCAGGCACTATGATATTTAAAGCAGCACGACAAGGGTAGAAGGGTAATTCCCTTCTTGGGTGAGATCACTAAACACCGACCCGGCCCATAAAAAGCCAGCAGTAAGGGCCCAAGCGTTTTACAATAAAAGACCGACCACAACATGAAGATACCGAGCACTTGATGATCGGCAACCGAGCACTTGAATTCAAAGATGACCGGGCACTTATCAGGTCGACAGAAGCACTCCCGGTACAAAAGACTATCATAACCGACCACATGAAGATCGGGAGCATGGCGGGATATGCTCCAGAAGATAAATTACCCTACTTTCATGGGAAAACTGAGGAGTCAGAGTCCTAGTAGGATAAAGGAAGTAAAAGATAGATTTGATAAAGGTTTCCTTGAGGGAGCATGAGATTGTTTCAACTAGGAAACCTCATACTAAGAGGAATCTGATTCCTTCACTATTATAAATAGAAGGGTAGAGTATGAGTAAAAGGCATCAGAAGAGCACTTGTAAAAAGACGGAAGAATTAAAAGTTTCAGTAATAAAGATATAGTCCTGTTTGTGCCCGTGGACGTAGGTCGGACCAAAATCCGCCGAACCACGTTAAATCTCCTTGCTTGATTGACGCATTATCTATCCTTTGCTAAGTTTGCTTTTGGTCCCCCAACCAAACAAATTCACTATTAAAGGAGGATTACCTCGGGAGTGATATTCCCATATTGCCTTGAGACCAAAATCAGACGTCAACAGTTGGCGCCGTCTGTGGGGAACTTTCAAAAACCAACTCACGTAGTAAGACAATGGCAAAGGGTGGAAATCATCAATCTTCAGAGAGTCCAGCAACAGACTGGATGAAAAAGATGGAAGAAAACATGAAATCCATGATAGATCGTCTAGAGAGAATGGAAGGAACGAACAACAAGAGACCCGAAGGCGGAACCAGTCGAAGAAGAGGTGAGAAAGCAGAAGGGAAAAGGTGTTAGATACCAGTGAGGATGATGGACCCAGGAGGAGGGGCCCCTACGGGATAAAATCTGTGGTTGTAGAAAAGTAGTCACAAACAGATGACACATGGGAAGAGGAGGAAAGAGGACAAAGAGGACAATCACCTAATCCTTCCTATGATAGCCTCCACGACTCCCGAAGAGAAGACAGGGAATATAGCGAGGATGTGCAAGAAATTTCAAACCATGAGGAACGCCGCACCCGGGGCATAGGACGCACAGAGAGGCACAGAAAACAACACGCCAGCACCACCAGCGAGATAAAATCTTGGTTAAAAAAGGAGATGACCAAATGGGGGGTAGGCCCCAAGGCTGACGCAAGTGATGCCCGGGACGGTGAGGAGGAATCTCCCCTCGCGGAAAAAATAAGGTCGGCAAAATTCCCAAAGCGATTCAACATGCCGACCATGGCACCCTATAAAGGCCACTCTGACCCGAAATCGCACATCGAAAGCTTTGTCTTGTTGATGGAAGTCCAGGGAGTAGTAGGAGATGCCATCTGCAAAGTGTTCCCCCTAACTTTAGGTGGACCCGCCATCCTATGGTACAGAAGTCTGGCTCCGGGGAGCATCGGAGGCTTCACACAACTTAAGAAGTCGTTCATTCGACACTTTAAAGGGGCATGCGTCCCCAAAAAGACGATAGGAGAATTGAGACTTATGAAGCAAGGAGATGACGAGCCCCTGAAAAATTTTATTGAAAGATACCACAACATGGTACTGGAAGTCGGGGGATATGAGTCCCTAGAAGCCCTAGAAAGCTTAAAGGGAGTCCTAAAGGTCGGGAGGTTATGGACTCATCTAAGAGACACACCGGATTATGCCACCGCTCTAGAGGTAGCCCAGAAGTTCGTCTTGGTAGAAAGTGAAGAAAAAATCTCCCGGAGGGGGACGGCCATTCGGGAAAGAACAGCAAGAACAGAGGCCCCCCGAAGACCAGACAGGGAATTCAAAAGATTCAATCCGAAACCCAAAGAATTCAAACCGATACCTCGAAGAGATCAGGAAAGAGGGGTCGCGACCCAAGTGAATCATGTAGTCCGAGAAGAAATATATGTTCCCCTGAGCAAGCCACCAGGGCAAATCATCATGGAGATACAGGAAAAAGGCCTCTTGATAGAACCCGACCTCAAGAGGTTCCCCCCAGATAACAGGAACCAGAAGTCTTACTGCATACATCATAACCTGAGGGGGCACACAACGGACAAATGCAAAGATCTGCGGGAACAGATGGAGGACCTAGCCCGAAATGGGTATCTAAATAGTTATATCGACCATGAAACCATGGCGGCCAGACAGAGGGCACGAAACCGACAGGTGAACATCATCGCTGGGGGAAGTACACTGGACGGGGACTCTAACCGGTCAAGAAAGAACTATAGCCGAGCTCAAGGGGCAGAAGTGCTAGGAACAGAAAGACCATTGACACTACAAGGGGGTCGGTCGATGCCCATAATGTTCACCGACGAGGATGCACGAGGGGTGAGTTTTCCCAATGATGATGCGCTGATAATCAAAGCTACAATCAGCGGCGCAGAGGTGGATAGAATCATGGTAGACCCCGGAAGCGCGGTAGACATAATATCCAAAGAAGCCTTAGAAAGCCTGGGAGTAGAATACGTAACCCTAACTAATGACGGCACCCCCTATATGGTTTTGGAGGCTCAACGGTCATCCCGCTGGGAAGAATACAACTGTCAACAACCATCGAAACTCACCCGGAAACCCGGACAGTCATGGTAAACTTCACTGTGGTGGACTGCCTGAGCAGTTACCAAGTCATTGTCGGCCGGCCTTTTATGATGAAAACAAAGGCTGCAATGTCCTGTTACTACTTGAAACTGAAATATCCTACCCGGGAAGGGATCAGAATCATATGCGGAAGTCAGAAATAGCCCGTAGCTGTTTCGCCACTCTCTCATGAGAAACCCTCTGCATCGAAGGAAGCACCAGGAAGAGGCAAATGGGGGAAGACGAGGAAAATCCAAGGAAGGACCCGGGTCCCTGCCCGGATAAAGTTACCCGGCTAGAGACAGCCGAAAAATTAGAAGAAGTAACCTGTTCGGACTGAATAAAAGCATAAAGATAGGGGGAACTTGGACGAAATCCTAAAAAAAGACCTGCTGGAATGCCTACGGGAGTACCCCGACATCTTCACATGGGGACACAATGACATGCCCGGGATTGATCCAAAGTTCATCAGTCACCGCTTGGCAGTAAATCCGACACACAAACCAGTTAAACAGAAAAGAAGAATCATTAACCAAGAACGGTGCGGAGCAGTGGCATCCGAAGTGGAAAAACTGTTAAAAGCAGGCTTCATCAGAGAAGTCAAGTACCCAGAATGGGTTTCGAACGTGGTATTGGTAAAGAAAGCAAACGGGAAGTGGAGGATGTGCGTGGACTTCACCGACCTCAACAAGGCATGCCCGAAGGACAGCTTCCCACTGCCAAACATAGATCAGCTGGTAGATACGACAGCCTGCAAGGGACTGCTGAGCTTTATGGACGCCTTCTCAGGATACAACCAGGTCAAGATGCACCCTGCTGACGAGGAGAAAACAACTTTTGTCACCGATCAGGGGCTTTACTGTTATAAAGTAATGCCCTTCGGATTAAAAAACGCAGGAGCCACCTTTCAGAGACTGGTCAACAAGATTTTCAAACCACTCATCGGCACAACAATGCTGGTGTATGTTGACGACATGATATACAATGTCTGAGGCGCCAGGGTGCCACGTGACCGACCTGAAGAAAACCTTTGAGTTATTAAGGAAATACCATTTAAAACTCAACCCAGAAAAGTGCGCCTTCGGGGTGGCCTCCGGGAAGTTTCTAGGATACATGGTGAGCTCCAGGGGCATAGAAGTAAATCTGCAAAAGATACAAGCCGTACTGGACTTGAAATCGCCCAGGACAGTGAAAGAAGTTCAAAGTCTAACCGGAAGGCTAGCCGCACTTAACCGATTCATCTCCCGAGCAACCGACAAGTGCCACCCTTTCTTCAAAGCCATCAAGAAAGCCCAAAAGGGGATCGACTGGACTACGGAGTGCGAAGAGGCCTTCTAACAACTGAAACAATATCTAGCACAACCCCCGCTCCTAGCAAAACCTCTCCCAGGAGAGACATTATACTTGTACTTGGCTGTTTCAAAACACGCAGTAAGTTCGGTGCTGGTGCAAGAGGCCGACCGAATCCAAAGACCAGTATATTATGTTAGCAAAGCCCTGTTGGACACAGAAACCCGGTATCCCGTACATGAACTAGTCGCCCTATCTTTGATCACCATAGCTCGGAAATTGCGGCCTTACTTCCAAGCCCACCCTATCAAAGTTTACACCGACCACCCCTTGCGGCAAATCTTACAAAAACCAGAGGCCTTGGGAAGGTTGATGAAATGGTCGGTGGAGTTAAGCGAGCACGACATCTCCTACCTTCCGATGGTAGCAATGAAAGGACAGGCTTTGGCATATTTTGTTGCAGAATTCACCGAACCCCAGATCTTGACGGTATGGGAAGACAAGTGGGAGATGACAGTAGACGGGTCTGTCAGCTCACAGGGCGGCGGAGCTGGGATCGTGTTAAAAAATAACAAGGGGGAATAAGTATTGTTTGCCTTAAGGTTCGCCTTCGAAAACCACGAACAATGAGGCAGAGTACGAAGCAATCTTGGCCGGATTAAGGCTATGCACAGTAGTGGGAGTCCACAACGTGGTAGTAAGGAGTGACTCTCAGCTAGCCATTCAACAACTAAAAGGAGAATTTCAGGCCAGGGAGCCGACCATGATAGCTTTGTTGGATAATATGACCCATAGCGTCACTATTTGTACAGATCATAGTGTTGTTGTATACAAATTAACTATGTGACAAGGAAATTGCACTCTCATCATTTGTGATTAGATCACCTTAGATATATAAATGAAGAGATGTCCATATGATTAGTTCCTGGATTGAGAATGATATGAGACAGTATCAGTCCACGAAGGATTACATTAAATATCCCTAGCCGGAGTATTATCGAGACTGGACATCGATAATGTGGAATAGGCTAGTATTGCATTTGTGCGCGTTGTGAGGGCACAACGGCATAGTTCTCATATATTTGGGTATTGGATACTCATGCAAGTGCGATAGGAGGTTGTGTTTCACCGATGGTACGGGAAACAGCTTCGCTCTAGATAGACCCCTCGGAATCCCATTGGTATTATGACTATGTGTCTATGGGAGCCGACATCAGGGTAGGTGTGTATGGTCTTAACCTGAGACTTGCACCGCTAATGCTTACGACAATCAATATACTTTGGTTGAGGTCGTCTAGGACTCTAACCGGTTCTGTGTACGCCAATGCTGGGTATATTGAGAATCGTAGAGTATTGGGTGTGATGTCAAGACGGAAGTATCACTCCAGTCATAGTGGAGATGATGTCACGCAGGATACAGTATTAGTGCTCTTAAGTGCTGGCCGGCTATCGGGATATTATGACAAGGTCATGTATATCCGATTATAGAGACTAGTTACCAGACATCTGATATGTTCTTCGGACGGGGCAGACACTTATCCAGCCCCAGCCCTAGCACGTGACTATCCGATACTGGGCCGATATACACGATACTTGGTATACTACGCCTGATATAGATCTTAAATATTCTTAGAGAATATGACCGGAGAATTGGATAGACTTCGTGCTTTGCTAGAAGTCGATCTTGTCTCGTAAATCGGTAGAACGTAGTACTTGGTACGTACGTGATTCGGATATTCCGACGACCGTATTTACTGCCGAATTATCCGGGGATCTCATGGGTCGCTTCCTGATAATGCACCGATGACGCATAACTCGCACTCATTAATAATCTGGGATTATATAGAAGAGAGAGAAAATTAATCTAGGATTAATTACGGAGATATTTTATCTAGGATAAAATATCGTCTAGAGAGAGATAACGATTAATTTGGAATTAATCGATAAATTAATATATTCGATATATTAAACGAAATTAGATTTCGACGCGGAATTGAAATTGGATTTTAATTCGGGCGAATGAATTAATTTAGAATTAATTCTTTAGGGACGTGAATAGTGAATTCACTAGGCGTAATCATTTAATTACGACGCAACGAAAAACTCGCTAATTTGGAATTAGCGAAACCGAGCCCAAGTGTGATTGCGAGCGCATTCGTATTTCGAATTCGAGTGCGGCGACGCAAGTCACATCAAGCGTCAAATCATTCGTCACATCAAGCGTCAAATCAAAAGTCACTTTGAGTGATGTGATTGATTGATGTGATTGATTGATTGAAAGACTACATGTCACTTTGATAAAGTGAAATGAATAGTTGATGTGTTTTGGTGGAATAGTGTTGGTGGTTTAGATGCCATTTCCATTTGATTTATTTGATAATAAAATGGTAAATGCTTATTATTTTTGGAAAAATATAAAAGCATTTTGGTAATTCATTTACTAGGTCAACCATTACACATTTCTCCATTTTTTCTCTCCTTCTCACGCCCAAGGGGCTGTCTCTTTCTTCTCCATTTCAGCTCACTGCCGTGAGCAATAGGGGAGCATTGAGTGAGTTTTTTGTGGCAAAAACTCAAGTGCTAGCACACTTACGAGACTTGCGAAGGTGTTAGGGAAGTTCCACCCATGAGGCGGGACTCATCCGACGGAGTTTGGAGCTTCGAAATGAGATCCGAAACTGCCCAAACCAGTGAGGAATTCTGCACAGCAGTGGCGCCAAACCAGTGCGTTTTTTGGCTTCATTCATCTTCAAATCGTCTCAACCGATCGATGTGAGTATTCCGCAACTTCTTCGATATGTATTCGCAATGTTTTTCATGCTTATAATCGATCCGGGACCTTAATAGAAACCAACAATGGCATCAAGAGCCTAGGTTTGAGCATGAAAATTTTAGGGCTTAAAATTTGGGTAAACTGTTTTGAGCATGATTTGAATGAAATTGAATGTTTGAGTATGCTTTATAACTGTTTAATTAGTGATTGATTGGATCAATTTAATGAAATAATGATTGGATCAATTTTTCCCCAAAAAATTCATGTTGGCCGAATGTGTAAGTATTTTGGAATTCTTGGAATTTTTCATTTTGATTCATTGGATGAGTTTGTAATGATGTTGGATGATGTTAATTTAAGATTGAATTGGATTTAATTTTGAATGAACAAAATCCCCAAAATGTTATGGTGGCCGAATGGTATAATGCCCTAATATCTTGGTAATTTTGATTTGTGACATTGGATGTGTATGAAATCAAATTGGATGGTGATTTATGTCGATTGTGGTTTCGATTGGATTGAAACCAAATCGGACACAAAATCCCTCCTTGGCCGAGACTTAAAAGCATGTAATGGGTTTGATTTTTTCATTTATGTGTTGGACATGTGATGATGATAATGAGCATGATTAATTGGACTAATTTCATGTTTTGGAAATATTGATTTGGGTGATTAATCATGTAATGCACTTTAGGTAATTAAATTGCGGAATTGGATTCATGTAATTTAGTTATTTAGGCTTATTAATTGGATTTGGGCTTATTATGTTGTAAATGGGTTTATTGGGCTTTGTTGTACAAAGTTGGATTTAGGCCAAATGGATTGGATCCAATTGGGCCCAAAGCCACTTCCGTTAAGCCCAAATGCGACTTATAAACCCTTAAAGTTTAATTGGGCCTAATGGGCCTAAATTGATTTCTAGGCTTATGGGGTTACTCCTTGATTGGGCTTTGGTTGCCGAAGCCCACGCCTTAAAGAAATTAATTAAAGCCCATTAGACTTGAATTGAATTGACGTTGGACGTTAATCGGGTTGAGTCCCGACGCGATTAAATTTGGAATTTAAGTCATTAAAGGTTTATTAAATAAAGTGTAATATTCAATTTGGAATTGAATAGTGAATTAGTATTAAATACATGTTAAATTGGATTTAATTATGTAGTTTAATTTAATTCAAGAATTTGTACTTTGAGTACTTATTCGCAAAAACGAGTTTGACTCGAGCAAAATCAAATCGTTGTTTGAACATTGGATGATCACATAATTATCAGATTAATTAATTTGATTAGATTGATTGATAGCATGCTTATGTGTGAATACGTGGTTGTGATGAATGAATAATGTATATCGGATGGATATTAGTCGGGTGGGGCAATTTTGGAAATTGTTGTAATAAATTCGATTTATTAAATTGGACCTGCGTGTCCAGCCTTATCACTTTATTCTCTTTGTATTCTCTTCTCACCTATTCCCCTCAATGTAAATGAGGTTTCTTTAGAAGTGTAGTAGGTAAAAGGTAGAAGTAATACAAGTGCTAGCTTGAGTGAGAAAGGGAGAGATTTGATCTAGGATCAATGTGTTAAGTATCCATCCGCATATCATTATTATTTATTTTCATACTCGCTTTATTATGTATTTAGAATGCATGTTTAAGGGTGTATGATGATGAGACCTTAACAAAGATAATGAAATTGGTAGCCAATTTGCACGCGAAAAGCCCTCATTAAAATATCATGCGTCTTTTCCTTCCATTGAGTGATTCTTACTCAAGATCCTAGATTGGCATGGGTTGTTGGCCAAAGTCAAGCCCTTGTCCGTCGAAGATGTGTTTGAATCACGAAGCTTTGTTCCTATTATTGTCTTGTCCAAGTTGTGGTTTGTTGGCCAAAGTCAAGACCACTTCTTGTCCATCGACATTGATTACGAAGCTTCCATGGTCAATGGGTCCGCGCTTGACTGGGATCATCAGGTTTGTTGTGCCAAAGCCAAGGCCTAGTTGATTCAGAGGAAAAAGGTTAGGGTATATATTGGATATATAGGCATATATAGGATATATGTTTAGGACTTGGATGTCCACCTACTGGATCTAGGAATTGGATTAGATCCAATTGATCTTAGAGATCTACCTAGTTAATTATCATACAATTTGTTGGCCAAAGTCAAGATTGTGTGATATTTAACGGGATCCTAGCCCACTAGGAAACACGGTTTCCCGAGTACTCGACAGAGGGTTAGAGGCTCGACGAAAAATAGTGGGAGGCAAGAATTGAATTTGCAATATTCGTTCAATTACTCGCCATACGCGCTCAAACAAATATCACTCGTCATATAATAAAAGTATTAGTTGGACTAATATTTAATGTTGTTTTAATAAACAGTTGGACTGTATTATACTTGATTATATATAATTGGATTATATTAATCAATATATTTGAATTAATTAATTTCAGTTTACAGTTGATTTTATAATTGGATTATAGTAATCAATGTAATTGAGGTTAATTAATTTTGGATATATAGTTGGACTATTATAATCATTATAATATATATAGTACCACTAATCGTTGATTAAATAGTTGGACTATTGTAATCAAGATAAAATTGAAAAGTTGGATATTTAAAATATAATCTGGGATTAAAATATTTTAAATGATTTAATTTCAAATTGGGAATAAATAATAGGTTACTTTATTTTATAAAATAACTTATTATACCTTAAGCCCAAAATTAAGCAAAATAAGTAGAGCATAAAATCTTTGGAAGATTTATGTGATGATGACTTTAATGCTTAATTTAATATACTTGTCATAAATCTATGTTTAGATTTAATAAGTATTAAAATTGCAATAAATAATTCTTGGAGAATTAATTGACTATTCTAGAGGTGAAAAGTCAAAGTTTGCAATTGGGCATGTAGCACGAGGTGCACATTGTTTCGATATTCTAAAAACCCAAGGCTTGGCCTAAGGTTTCTGAAATATTGAAAAGGATAATTGACATATCCCAAAGTGACTACCATTTGGATATGGCAGACACGAAGGAATTAAAGAAAGGGCAAGGCTCTTACTTTAAAAATGTTTGTCAAAGTTATGTTCACTACTAGTATTGAAATTAGATTTTAAATACTTAGTGTGGTACATAAAATATATGTATTGATGTTCAGAATCTGCTTTGAGCAGGATACTGACTTCAAGCTGAGATTGCTCTGCGAATCGGAAACGGGACGAAAGTCGTTGTTTCGCCGTAGCGTAGTATACCTAAGTTTAGGAACTACCCTTCGGGTGTGTACTTAAATTAGGAACTGTTATAATGTAACTAGTTTGACTAGAGACATTATCTCTATATCAGTGTTTAATCCATTGTGGATAAACCTTTATATTCTAGAACACTAAGTGTTTTCATTATATAAAGATGATACTGAGATAAACACATTAGATGTGAATAACATAATTTATATTTTGAATATAATTAAAATCTCAAAACATATAAAATGACAAATAAATAGCTCAAATTGATTTGATCATAGAGACTTATTTGTGGCATTGTTGTCTGGGACACAATTAAACAAGACGTATATCCGCACTTTTGAAGAGTGGGTACTAGGACTGATTTGACTATTCAAATAAAGTCTACGAATTTAGTTTATTAGGTAAAGTACCTAAAACACTATTTACTTGGTAATAGTAAAATGCCATCGATCTGTTAGCCCTATTCATGGTGAAGTTAGTGGGCCATATCTAGCTAGGCTAGATGTGAACATGAATATTTCGTGACCTTAACGGATGTGGCATCACGTTATGGTTATGTGTTTCTTTTGAAGAACACAGATCGGAAACTATTAGAGTTTCGACACGAAGTAAATAAACAGATCGTCTATAGTATTATACCGTCACGGTAAGACCGTAATGGAAAATACTTAAGCAGTAAGTTTCAAACATACATGAAAGAGTATAGTATTCTTTCAGATGAGGACTCCTCCCGAGACACGTCAGTTAGACGGGTGTGTCCGAACGAAAACCAAATTTTGTTGGACATGATAAGGTTTATCACGAGTCGCTCTGAGCTATCATTTCCTTCAACAGGATATAAGTATTAACAGTGCAAAACTTATTTAGAATAAGGTTCCATATAAATCTGTTTGACAGATATATATAAGGATATGAACAGGAAAGAAACAGGGTTTCTCATTCCTAATAATTTGGGTATGCCAGGCATAACGTTTGGATGATACCAAACTAAGAACCCAAATTGGATAAGTGCCAAATATAGGTTATCCTAAGGGAAACCATAAGTATAGTACTTATTATCTCACAAGAGAACAATGTGATTGTTGCTCGCCATGCGGTTTTCCTAAGAGGAATACCGATATGCAGTGGTAAGTGGGAGGATAGTGATACTCGATGAAAATCGAAGTAATACTATTCAAGGCACGAAGTCCTTAATGGAACACAAATAGTTCATCAAGGATGAAACTAAACCATAATCTTCGAATACACAAGAACCGCGGTAGATCGGAGAGAATCAGAAACAACCTGGGGTATGGGTTTCTGATGTAACCCCTTAAAGATGTAAATCTTATGGAGGTATACCAACCGACTACGTACGAGGAAGTGATACAAGGTATCGACTCCCTATTATGGCAAAGTGCCATGAGTCCGAAATGGATTCCATGTATAACAACTATTTTGGATACTAGTTGTTGTACCACAAGGCATTGTGCCTATTGGTACAGTAAACGTCTTCAAGGAAGACATACATGGATGGCAACATACCAACGTACAAAGCTAGGCTTTTGGAAAGGTATCGTTATCAACATTGTGTTGATTACGGTTCAACCTTTTACCTGTTGCCATGGTAAATCCATTTTGAAGATGCTTGTAGATACTGCATATTTCATTTATGAAATGTGTCAGTAAATGATCAAAATCGCTTTCCTGAAAAGGAAACCTCTTGGAGGATGCTTACAACATCCTGACGATTTTGTATAACCGACAAACAAGGTTTGCGGGTTATTCGATCCATGTTTGGATTGAAGCAAGCATAAGGTTCTTGGAACTGTCGTTTTGAAATAATCATAATGGTTAATGATTTGATTCAAAACGAAATGATTCTTGTGTATATAAGGAGGTTAGTGGGAGCGCACTGACAAGGAAATTCCCATAAAGCAATTGGTGAAAGCTTGGCTTTCATAGAAATTCTCCGTAGAATTCTGGAGAGTAACAACCTTTATTCAAGGAATAAAGATCTACTGGGATAGATTTGGAGTTGTTAACACTCTCTGGGAAATTGTACATTTAAAATGTACTTGATATGGTGTCTCATACGCTTTGAGCATATGGAGTCACAATCGGGTCAATCCAAGTGATAGTCACTGGATTGAAGTTAAGGACATCTGTTAGTATCTTAGAGAACTAAAGATGCTGTCTTAAACTATGGAGAAGGAGAACTTGAAGTGACTGGGATCACTACCGCAAGTTTCCAAACAGTTAAATACTGCAGTACTATAAAGTTTGAATAACGGGACAGTGAGCTGGAAATCTTCCGAGCAAGATAATGTTGCCGAATATAAACAACAAATGCGGATTATTGCTGCAGCTGACGCAGCAATAGAAGCCATTTGGGTCGATAATAAATCTAATTAGATTAGATATAGTTCTGTTAGCAGCTGAGCTAGGCGTCAGCACCAGGCTAAAAGAATTAAAGGTCTCATCGACGATCCAGATATATACTTCTATATCATCTGATTCGTTCGGATCATACATCGTGGCGATGTGATGATCGTATAAATCGCGTCAGACGATAATCATGCAAATCCGCTGACGAAAACCTTTTCTCAGCAATTTGAGCGAACCGTACATAGTTCGGGTGTTCGACACTTGAGTGACTGGCTATGTGCCAAGTGGGAGATTGTTGGATAATATGACCCATAGCGTCACTATTTGTACAGATCATAGTGTTGTTGTACAAATTAACTATGTGACAAGGAAATTGCACTCTCATCATTTGTGATTAGATCACCTTAGATATATAAATGAAGAGAGGTCCCTATGATTAGTTCCTGGATTGAGAATGATATGAGACAGTATCAGTCCACGAAGGATTAATCATTAAATATCCCTAGCCGAGAGTATTATCGAGACTGGACATCGATAATGCGGAATAGGCTAGTATTGCACTTGTGCGCGTTGTGAGGGCACAACGACATAGTTCTCATATATTTGGGTATTGGATACTCATGCAAGTGCGATAGGAGGTTGTGTTTCACCGATGGTACGGGAAACAGCTTCGCTCTGGATAGACCCCTCGGAATCCCATTGGTATTATGACTATGTGTCTATGGGAGTCCGACATCAGGGTAGGTGTGTATGGTCTTAACCTGAGACTTGCACCGCTAATGCTTACGACAATCAATATACTTTGGTTGAGGGCGTCTAGGACTCTAACCGGTTCTGTGTACGCCAATGCTGGGTATATTGAGAATCGTAGAGTATTGGGTGTGATGTCAAGACGGAAGTATCACTCCAGTCATAGTGGAGATGATGTCACGCAGGATACGGTATTAGTGCTCTTAAGTGCTGGCCGGCCATCGGGATATTATGACAAGGTCATGTATATCCGATTATAGAGACTAGTTACCAGACATCCGATATGTGCTTCGGACGGGGGCAGACACTTATCCAGCCCCAGCCCTAGCACGTGACTATCCGATACTGGGCCGATATACACGATACTTGGTATACTACGCCTGATATAGATCTTAAATATTGTAGAGAATAGAATATGACGGAGAATTGGATAGACTTCGTGCTTTGCTAGAAGCCGATCTTGTCTCGTAAATCGGTAGAACGTAGTACTTGGTACGTACGTGATTCGGATATTCCGACGACCGTATTTACTGCCGAATTATCCGGGGATCTCATGGGTCGCTTCCTGATAATGCAACGATGACGCATAACTCGCACTCATTAATCTGGATTATATAGAAGAGAGAGAAAATTAATCTAGGATTAATTACGGAGATATTTTATCTAGGATAAAATATCGTCTTGAGAGAGATAACGATTAATTTGGAATTAATCGATAAATTAATATATCGATATATTAAACGAAATTAGATTTCGACGCGGAATTGAAATTGGATTTTAATTCGGGCGAACGAATTAATTTAGAATTAATTCGTTAGCGACGTGAATAGTGAATTCGCTAGGCGTAATCATTTAATTACGACGCAACGGAAAACTCACTAATTTGGAATTAGCGAAACCGAGCCCAAGTGTGATTGCGAGCGCATTCGTATTTCGAATTCGAGTGCGGCGACGCAAGTCACATCAAGCCTCAAATCATTCGTCACATCAAGCGTCAAATCAAAAGTCACTTTGAGTG